>QNTS01005127.1:47337-74379 GCA_003317085.1 Hucho hucho | reverse complement strand
TATTTTGGTTTCATCTGACCATATGACATTCTCCCAATCCTCATCTGGATCATCCAAATGCTCTCTAGCAAACTTCAGACGGGCCTGAACATGTACTGGCTTAAGCAGGGGGACACGTCTGGCACTGCAGGATTTGAGTCCCTGGCGGCGTAGTGTGTTACTGATGGTAGGCTTTGTTACTTTGGTCCCAGCTCTCTGCAGGTCATTCACTAGGTCCCCCCGTGTGGTTCTGGGATTTTTGCTCACCGTTCTTGTGATCATTTTGACCCCACGGGGTGAGATCTTGCGTGGAGCCCCAGATCGAGGAAGATTATCAGTGGTCTTGTATGTCTTCCATTTCCTAATAATTGCTCCCACAGTTGATTTCTTCAAACCAAGCTGCTTACCTATTGCAGATTCAGTCTTCCCAACCTGGTGCAGGTCTACAATTTTGTTTCTGGTGTCCTTTGACAGCTCTTTGGTCTTGGCCATAGTGGAGTTTGGAGTGTGACTGTTTGAGGTTGTGGACAGGTGTCTTTTATACTGATAACAAGTTCAAACAGGTGCCATTAATACAGGTAACGAGTGGAGGACAGAGGAGCCTCTTAAAGAAGAAGTTACAGGTCTGTGAGAGCCAGAAATCTTGCTTGTTTGTATGTGACCAAATACTTATTTTCCACCATAATTTGCAAATAAATTCATTAAAAATCCTACAATTTGATTTTCTGGATTTTTTTTCCTCATTTTGTCTGTCATAGTTGAAGTGTACCTATGATGAAAATTACAGGCCTCTCTCATCTTTTTAAGTGAGAGAACTTGCACAATTGGTGGCTGACTAAATACTTTTTTGCCCCACTGTAGACTAGTTTATGGGTTTTTGAATATTTATTATTTCTTTCCTTGGGTCTAGCTTTTCCCCACACCCCATTACCGTGTGTTTAACTTCTTGCCGCACGGATCCCGTGAGCGGGATCATTTTCGAAAAAAACAAAGCGCGCCAAATTCAAAATAAGAATTCGTAATATTTAACATTCATGGAAATACAATTGTTGCACATGGTTACAAAGCTTAGAGTCTTGGTAATCTAAATCTGATTTCAGATTTCAAAAAGGCTTTATGATGATAGCAAAACATTTGATTATCTGAGGTCAGCACCTTCACAAAAATAGCTTTTTCAACCAGCACTGGCGACACAAAATCACAAATTAAAGATATAAACACTCACTTACTTTTTAAGATCTTCTGATGTTTTCAACCAGGAGGGTCCCAGCTACAAAACCGCTGTTTGTTTTGTTCGATAAAGTACATATTTATATCCGAAAATTCTGAAATCCACAGGAAACACCTCCGTCAAAACGACGACAGAAAAGTCCAAATTGCTCCCGGTAAACTTAGTCTATTTGTGTCAAACAAAGACTCTATATAATCCTTAGGTTGTCTGAAATGTTAATAAACGATAAAACTTCACGCGGAAACAACTATGTTCAATAGACAAGGCAAATTCCCACGCGAGTGCTCTCCCCAAAACGCGCCCAAACACTGTTTTTCTTCCGGCGCACTCTTTCCTCCAAGTGAAAAAACATATTTATTTTTCAAAATACAAGCCCAAAGACATCAATAGTAGACTGTTACCATATAGGGGAAGCCATAGGAATAGGAAAATGGTGGACGGATTCAATGCTTTTCAATAGCTTTTCAAAATAAGAACATGGGAGCAGAATTATTTTTTTTTCTGGTCGGATTTCCTTTCCAGACAGGCGGAATTCTGCCCCCTAGCTGTAAGAGGTTAAAAATAAACCAGGAAGTGTTTGAGGTAGGTTTGGGTTGTCTGTGTTTTCTTTTGTTCTCACTGTTACTTTTTCACTGGGGTGATTTGCATGAGATATGTTACGGGTCTCGTTTCCATCCCCCCTAGACTACGGGGCAAAAGGGATTCGTATCAGGAGTATATCAGAATGTCATCTATATACACCACTACACCCTGCCCGTGCAGGTCCCTGAAAATGTTGTCTACAAAGGATTGGAAGACTGATGGAGCATTCATCAACCCGTACGGCATGACGAAGTACTCATAATGACCTGGTACTAAACGCTGTCTTCCACTCGTCTCCCTCCCGGATACGCACCAGGTTGTACGCACTCCTGAGATCCAGTTTAGTGAAGAAGCGCGCCCCGTGCATTGTCTCAATCGCCATGGCGATAAGAGGTAGCGGGTAGCTGTACCTCACCGTGATTTGATTGAGACCTCTATAGTCAATGCACGGGCGCAGACCTCCATCCTTCTTCTTCACAAAAAATAAACTTGAGGAGGCAGGTGAAGTGGAGGGCCGAATGTATCCCTGCCCCAGGGATTCAGAGACATATGTTTCCATAGCCGCTGTCTCCTCTTGCGACAGGGGATACACGTGACTCCTGGGAAGTGCAGCGTCTACCAGGAGATTTATCGCACAATCCCCCCGTCGATGAGGTGGTAATTGAGTCGCCTTCCGTTTACAGAAGGCGAGAGCCAAATCGGCATATTCTGGGGGGATGTGCACGGTGGAGACGTGGTCTGTACTTTCCACCGTGGGAGCACCAATGGAAACTCCTACACACCTCCCCGAGCACTCTGGCGACCACCCCGTGAGAGCCCTCTGTTGCCAGGAAATGGTGGGGTTATGACGAGCCAACCAGGGAAGACCCAGTACCAAGGGAAACGCAGGAGAATCAATGAGAAAGAGACTGATTTTCTCCTCGTGACCCCCCTGCGTCTCCATGGAAAGGGAGATGGTGGCTTCCCTGATTAGCCCGGACCCTAATGGTCGACTATCCAGAGCGTGAACCGGGAAAGGTCTAACCACAGGAATAATGGGGATCCCTAAACTAAGAGCTAACGCTCTGTCGATAAAATTCCCAGCTGCGCCTGAATCGACTAGCGCCTTATGCTGGGAATGCAGGGAAAACTCAGGGAAACAAACAGGTACAAACAGGTGAACAACAGAGGACTCTGGATGAGAGTGGTGCAGACTCACCTGGGGTGACGCCAGAGTGCCCTGCCTGCTGCCTCAACTCCCAGAAGGACCAACACGGCACCGACCGGCAGTGTGTCCTCTGCGGCCACAGATGGTGCACGTGAAAGCCCCTCCTCCAGCCTCCCTACGTGCAGCCCCTCCCAACTCCATGGGCACCGGAGCGGGAGTGCTGGGAGATGGAACCGACAGAGCCCCCTCAGGACGTTCACGGGTAATCAGCAGGTTATCCAACCGGATAGACAAATCCACCAGTTGGTCAAAGGTGATGGTGGCATCCCTGCAGGCCAACTCCCGTCGGACGTCTTCGCACAGGCTGCATCGATAGTGGTCGATGAGGGCCCTGTCGTTCCATCCTGCTCCGGCGGCCAAGGTCCGGAATTCACACACAAAGACATGGGGGAAAACAGAATGTTAAATACACAACAGATAATGATGGGGAATGCAAACCAGGTGTGTGAAAAACAAGACAAGACAAATGGAAAATGAAAAGTGCATCGGTGATGATTAGAAGACCAGTGACGTCAACTGCCGAATGCTGCCCGAACGAGGAGGGGGACCGACTTCAGTCGAAGTCGTGACAGGGCGTGCTTGCTGGTGACACTGGTGGTGATTTATTTAGAATTCAAGGCACACTTAACCAGCATGGATACCACAGCATTATGCAGCTATACGCCATCCCATCTGGTTTGCGCTTAGTGGGACTATCATTTGTTTTTCAACAGGACAATGACCCAAAACACACCTCCAGGTTGTGTAAGGGCTATTTGACCAAGAAGGAAAGTGATGGAGTGCTACATTAGATAACCTGGCCTCCACAATCACCCGACCTCAACCCAATTGAGATGGTTTTGGATGAGTTGGACTGCAGAGCGAAGGAAAAGCAGCCAACAAGTGCTCAGCATATGTGGGAACTCCTTCAAGACTGTTGGAAAAGCATTCCTCATGAAGCTGGTTGAGAGGATGCCAAGAGTGTGCAAAGCTGTCATCAAGGCAAAGGGTGGCTACTTTGAAGAATCTAAAATAGAAAATATATTTTGATTTGTTTAACACTTTGGTTACTACATGATTCCATTGTGTTATTTCATAGTATTCTACAAAGTAGAAAATAGTACAAATAAAGAAAAACCCTTGAATGAGTAGGTGTGTCCAAACTTTTGACTGGTACTGTATGTGATAGTGGAGTACTGGCCTGAGGGAACACACTAAATGTATTGGGTAAAGTGTTATGAAATGTACCGTCATGTCATACTTTAAACTGTTTGGTCTAAATGTTGTCTTGAATACAACGCTAATTTGCTTTTATTGTTCAATTTGTACATGTGCATTTGCGGGACAGAATAAAAAAATTACCAAACCAAGCATCATAGTTCTCCCTAAATTCCTTTTCACCTCCATGTTTCACTCACTCAATTGCATTCCAACTGCTCTACCCGTTCTTTGTGCACCTACAGAAATAAATGCCTAAAAAAACGTTTCTAACTAATGGGATACACATTCCTTGCCAAATGACGACAGTTTTATCACAAATTCTAAATGGACTGGTTGACTGAAGTAGGGAAATACGTTTTCCAACAATGAGCTGCAGTTTTGGAATAATTGCATCATTTTCCGTTTATAGGCTACTTTGCGGTTCTCACTAGTTACCACAGCCACAAAGTGAAAATTGGCTATATCGTAAAAGATCTGCTAAAAAAAAATGGTTTTGCTTTTGGGTTTTAATTTAAGGTTAGGGTTATGAATAAAGTTAAGAGTGTGGTTAAGGTTAGCGTTAAGGGTTATGTTTGAAATCAGATTATCAGAAACAAATTGTAGAAAATGGCTTTGTGCTTGTGGTAACTAACTTTAGTGATCCTACTTTGCGACCTGCTGGTGGCATTTCGAATTGGTTAGCCCCTAGGCTATTATCCCCCTAAACATAGCGAGGTTCCACGCTGCCAGCGTATTTTCATCAGAATCATTAATGCCTACTCACCAAACAAATGTCTTGGCCATAATTCATCCCCATGCAGTGTTCAATGTAGAATTGTTCATCCGTTTTGAAAATTCCAAGGAACAGACATAATAAACTGAATTAAACGTCGGTATATCGAAAAGAAGACATATTTTGATTTGTAACCTTGATAAATATGTCTTTCAACTTGCCAAATTGAGACCCTTTTCAAAATATCACTCTTTGAGAATAAGATGCGAATCAATTCACACTATTCTGTTAAATTTTATTCTGGTATATTACATCATATTTTTTACTATAAAATATACTGAACAAAAATATGAACGCAACATGCAACAATTTCAAAGATTTTACTGAGTTACAATAAGTAAATCAGTCAATTGAATTTATATTCATAAATTCATTAGGCCCTAATTTATTGATTTCTCATGACTGGGAATATGGATATGCATCTGTTGGTCACAGATACCTTTAAAAGAAGTAGGGGCGTGACCACCATTTGCCTCATGCAGCACAATACATCTCTTAGAGTTGATCAGGCTGTTGTTTGTGGCCTGTGGAATGTTGTCTCACTCCTGTGCGAAATTGCTGGATGTTGGCAGGAACTGGAACACGCTGTCATACACGTCGATCCGGAGCATCCCAAACATGCTCAATTTGTGAAATGTCTGGTGAGTTTTCAGGCCATGGAAAGAACTGGGACATGTTCAGCTTCCAGGAATTGTATACAGATCCCTATGACATGGGGCCGTGCCTTAGCATGCTGAAACATTAGGTAATGGCGCTGGATGAATAGCACGAAAATGGGCCCAAGTATCTTGTTATGGTATCTCTGTGCATTCAAATTGCCATTGGTAAAATGCTATTGTCTTTGTTGTTTGTAGCTTATGCCTGCCCATACCATAACCCCACGACCACCATGGGGCACTCTGTTCACAATGTTGACATCAGCAAACCGCTCGCCCACATGACGCCATACACGTGGTCTGCGGTTGTAAAGCTGGTTGGACATACTGCCAAATTCTATAAGACAATGTTGGAGGTGGCTTATGGTAGAGAAATTAACATTAAATTCTCTGGCAACAGCTCTGGTCGACATTCCTGCAGTCAGCATGCCAATTGCACACTCCCTCAAAACTTGATACATCTGTGGCATTGTGTTGTGTGACAAAACTGCACATTTTAACTTAGCCTTTTACTGTCCCCATCACAAGGTGCACCTGCGTAATGATCATGCTGTCTTATCAGCTTCTTGATGTGCCACACCTGTCAAGTGGATGGATTATATTGGAAAAAGAAAAATGCTCACTAACAGGGATGTAAATAAATATGTGCACATAATTTGAGAGAAATACGCTTGTGTATGGAACATTTCTGGGATCTTTTATTTCAACTCATGAAACATGGGACCAACACTTTACATGTTGCGTTCATATTTATTTTGGTTCAGTGTAGGTGTCTTGACTGTGATAAGGGCTCAGGAAATAAGAGCTTCTTGTTTGCTAAATTAACAAAATAAGGTTATGCCATTGTACAGCCATAGGCTTATACAAGCAATTGCCACACTGCTGAGGTTACTACCTTTTTGAAGATTGTGTTCAACGGTATAATATAATCAGTTGATATTATAGTATCTTAAATTGCCCTTGTTGTTTTATTGACCTAATGTATATGAGGCAATTTAACAATTAGAATTTGTTATCTGTATTGGTTATGATAAATAAGACATTGTTGTTCACTGTTGGCATATAGATAAATAGGCACATATTTTTCTCCAGTGCCACCTTTGTTCTAGTCTGTCAAAAAGGTCAAACGCAAATCCCTAACCGTGACGCATTTCTCTAAGCAACAATAGTGTGTAACCTTCCCCCATTGAATGTAATGTATTCACTTTGGCATCATGTATTGTGACGGCTATCTTTTTGCAAAATCGTACCTGATTAACGGTTACCGGCTGATACCAGTATGAAGCCGCAAGTAAAGTTTAGAAATACCCAAACTTGGGTTTTCCGTGGAAGGGAGAAGTTGAACTTTCTGTTACATGATTCTCTTCCTTCATCATGGCAGTACGCAGAGCACTAAGATTTTTAATGATTTCATGATTTATTTACTTAAATTTTGATCTGTTGTCGTAGCACTTGTACCACCTGTAACTATAAGCCAATAGCACAGTGGCTTTATCTACTCCTATATCCAACAACCCAATGCGAGGAGTGTCATTTAACTATAATTACCAGTGGTACCTGGGAGATCGCACGGGGGCACACGGATATTTGTATATCAAGTTACCTCAAAGTAGTTTATGACAGTTGGCAGTCTTTCGTCAAACGGACAGGTACGTTTTATGTGTAGCCTACTGCCGAGACGAATCTCGAAGGTGCTCGTCTTTTTGATGGGAAGGATTCCCAAGACCGTGTGGTTGCCGTTTGCCATATGATTTAAATCATGCCTGGTACTGGCACGACCGCGGTGTCCCTCGGAAGCATTGGAGTCAACATGGGCCAGCATCCCTGTGGAATGCTTTCGACACCTTTTAGAGTCCATCCCCCGGCAAATTTAAGCTGAGGGCAAAATGGGGAGCAACTCAATAGGAAGGTGTTCTTAATGTTTTGTACACTCGGTGCATATCAAGATATATCAAGTTCAACTTGCTCAACTCAAATTCAACCCTTTCCCCATAACAAGTCATACAATTCAGTTGAAGATTAGACCATCACTTCCGACTAATCCCACTACTCACTGTTGTGATCATAGAATTAGAATGAATACTAAGGTTGTGACAGTTGTCTGAATAAATATATAAAAAAACTGAAACTAAACATTGACACATTGAATCATCAACATCAGAGTTGTGGCTATTCCTTTTTTCATACTATACACATTGTTCATGTGACAATGTTGTAATTATGGCTGCAGCAGTGATATTGTCATGAGAACAATATCTAGCACATGGTAATGCAGCAGTATTTATCGCCTTGATAACTGTTGCAGGGTCGGAGGTGAATCTCACAATGAGGCCTCTCCGTCTCCAACATTTTAGTAACTGACACGAGATCAGTTTTAGAACTTAGAAGTTAACTGAGTTTGCTAAACATATCTTATGTGTTGGCTGTCACTAATTTGAAAGTTGAGATGGGCGATGATTATTAAGTGCGTTTGGGGAGATGCATATGTGATAACAGAAAGTTGGATACTTTGATTTGTTTTTTAATAGCAAGGCTAAACACGGTAAATGTTTGACAAAATATTACACTGCATTGTGGGAAAATTGTCATGGGTGAGGAAATATCTCTATTTCAGGTGTTACAGTAATATTACCACATATAATACCGTACATTTCCAACCTATTGACCACTTGTGGGTGCATGGGATTGTGACTTCTGGGCCTCATTAACATATTTCACAACGTGCTTTGTTAGAGGTTATAGTTGTTGCACCAGTTAGTGTAGAGTGTTTTACAAGTTTAGCTGCTCTTTGGTTGTGCCAATAATAATATTTCCATCACAGGGTGCAGACCAAAGTGAAAGTTCCACATTAAATTGATGTAATTAAATAACTACATACTGTAGAACATTTTACAGGACATAATTGGAAACTCTAGTAAAATCACTACCATTTCACTTGTATTTTTTGGTGAGTTGTTGCTATTCCTTTTTTCATATTATAAAAATGTTAATGTGACAAAGTTGTAGTCATGGCTGTAGCGATGGGGTGATATTGTCATGGTGACACAGTAGCACAGTAGACATTGATCGCCATGGTGACTGTTGCAGGGTCAGAGGTGAATCTCACTTGCACAGTGTTGTTGCCCTACCTGGAAGGACCCAGGAAGACCTGGTGGACCATCGATGGGAAGACTGTAGAGCAGCTATCTCAAACACTTCTAGGTAAGTCTCTTTTGTATTTTCTTGTCTCGTCTCTTCTGTTACTTTCTCTTCTCATCTCTATTCTTCTCTACTTTTCTTCTATACTGTTATTTTTGTTTGTTTCTATCCTCTCCTCTCATTCTTCTGTCACTCCTGTCCAATTTATTCCTTCCCCACATCTCCACTCTCCTTCCCTCATCTCTCTATCCTACAGGGTGGTGTTGGATTATTTTGGGGACTGGACAGTTGAGAATGTGCTCCGCATCCAGGACTTCAGCTCAGAGGACCTGACCAGAGAAAACAACTGCTCCGGACGCAACGACCGAGGCGTGGCCACCCGCAGGGCAGTGCTAGAAGAGGAGGGCGAGGAATGAGTTAGCACACCACAGAGCATAGCATGACACAATATGACTTTTGTTGATCATTTGTGTATTAGGCACTATGGGAAAGTAGTGTGCAGCTAGTGCTCTGTGGTTGATCTTCTGGACTGTTGCGTGATTGTTACCATGGTAGAATAAAAAAAAAACTAAATGGAAATAGTTGTGAAATATTTATTTCATTCACCTCTGCTAAGGCTAAGCAGCAGAGATCAAATTTGGACTGTTTACTGTAACATGATTTAAATATAAAAATATTCAAATCTTGATTTTGAACTAGTTTGCCTTTTATTCACAGTTTTACTGCTTTTAACATTTGATAAATTATCTTTATTGTTTCCTTTACTTGTATTATTTTTATACCATTGTTTTATATCTTGCTCTGTTCTTTCACTTGGCATTTTTTGTTTTATTTTTTACATGCTACGTTTTTTAGTGTACAAGTATGTTTTATTATTTCAAGCAATAACTTGTGAAGCACATTGGGCTGCAATGACTCGTGTGAAAGGTGCTTAACTTCTTAAGGAGCAGCTCCCGAGGTGACGGTTTTGGAGAGCCTGGCGTGCTCAAAGTAAAATGCCTCCCACTCAGGCCCAGAAATGCACTTATTTAGTACCATTGGATAGGAAACACTCTGAAGTTTCTACGAGTGTTAAAATTTGGTCTGTGAGTATAACAGAACGGATATGGCAGGCGAAAACCCGAGGAATGTCGGTCCTGGAAAAAGTGATTTTGACACATTGCCTCATTTTGAACCCCTCGCTTATGAAAATGCCCATATAAGGGAGTATGAATGCAGTACCTATTGCTTCCACTGGATGTCAACAGTCTTTAGACACTGTTTTCATTCTATTTAGTTGCTTTAGATGGCAATAGAAGAAGAATTAGGAAGTTGTCACACAGAAGTCAACAGAAGAGAATCCGCGTTCCCGGCTTGCGCGCGCTGTGGTTTTTTCCATTCCTATCGCCCAGTTTATATTCCGGTTGAAATATTATACAAAATATACATAAAAGTGTTCCTAAGGATACATTATCAATGATGTTTGATTGTTCTTGGACAAGTTTATAGGTATAGGTTGAACGAGTTCTCTTCACCTTTCAATGGGCGAGTGGACGCTGTATTTTCTTTTCATAACGCACCAACCAAACGGAGATTTATGGATATAATAAATTACTTTGTCTAACAAAAGAACCATGGATTGTCTTCATTGGACACTTGGGAAGCCCTCAGCAGAAGTTCTTCAAAAGGTAATTGATTTGTTTTCGCTGTAAAATGTGTTTTGTGTGAACCGTGATGGCTTATGAATTTATGGTAATGGAAAAATATTGGAGGTGCTACCCTCAAACAATCAAATGTAGTGCTTTCACCGTAAAGCCTTTTTGAAATCTGACAACGCTGTGATATTGCCAAGAAGCAGAGCTTTTGATGACTATGCAACACTTGAGAAGTTAAACCCCAATAGTCGATTGACGCACCGGTGCATCAATCTAAGTTACATAACAAAAAAAGTCGGTAGTCGGTACCATCGATGTGCCAACTTCTGTTTGGTAGCGTCCGAACCACTAAACGAATACCCGCCACTGTGGAAAGGGGAGATTCTCACCAACACGATGGTCATGTCCGTTTTTCTCTAAGACCCCCACAAGTGGCACAAGACTCGTCTGAAGGTAACTGGTACCGGTAAAAAGTTTTTTTTTTAAATGGATGTATGAAAGTAGTTTTGTGCCTACCCAAAAAAGGGGTTAAATATGTGTTAAAAAAGATATATATATTTATATATTTCCTGAGTTTGTTTTATATCTCCTAGATTTAGGACAGACACTTCAAAACCTTGTTTCTTATGATTTATTGTTATTTTTTGCCGTTTCTGAATGTGTTAATCAATGTGTTTCTATGGGCTTTAGTAGTAAAGGCCAAAATCAATATTTTATCAAATAATTTTTTTACGTCTTTTTTTATACCTAAAGAGTTCTTAAAATTCTAAATCAAATAGCTAAATGATCCATAGTATGACCTTCTTAAAACAATTAAATAATGTCATTTTAGCACCCCCCTTACCCCAACATGTTAGACTCTAAAGAATTAACAAAGTATATTATCATTATTATTTTCAGAGAGTGCAGGTCACACCTATTCTTTACCCTAGAAAAGTTGGCTATATCACACAGACCTTTCCTATTTTATGAATTTTGTTGGGATAAGCAGTCATAACAGAGAGGGAGAACAGGATGAGACATACAGGTCAGAGGAGTGGTATTTGATACCAGGCAACCACAGACTGAGGGCGACCTTTTCATAGTGCAAAATAAATAATGCAAAGTGCAAAAATTACAATAAACCTCATAATCAGTACGATTATGATAAGACCGATAAGATGATTCCGCCGAATGAGATGGTCGCCTCGCTTCAGGTCCTTAGAAAACTATGCAGTTATTCGTTTTTTTATGTACTATTTCTTACATTGTTAGCCCAGAAAATCTCAAGTGTTACATACAGCCGGGAATAACTATTGGATATAAAAGCGATGTCAACCTACCATCAATACGACCAGGAATACTTCTTTCCCGAAGCGAATCCTTTGTTTGGACCTCCACCCTGGACATGCGATCTTATCCCAGAGGCCGACCCAAAACAACGCGGTCACGGCAGGAGAGGCAGACGGAGCGGCCTACTGGTCAGACTCAGAAGGCGAGCACACCATCCATCGCTTCCTAGCATATTACTCGCCAATGTCCAATCTCTAGATAACAAGGTGGACGAAATTAGGGCACAAGTTACCTTCCAGAGAGACATCAGAGATTGTAACATTCTCTG
The DNA here is from genome assembly GCA_003317085.1 of Hucho hucho. Taxonomy (NCBI): domain Eukaryota; kingdom Metazoa; phylum Chordata; class Actinopteri; order Salmoniformes; family Salmonidae; genus Hucho; species Hucho hucho. The sequence continues at coordinate 62,380 of QNTS01005127.1, read as the reverse complement.
TTTCACGGAAACATGGCTCACTCGGGATATGTTGTCAGAGTCAGTACAGCCACCCGGTTTCTTCACGCATCGCGCCGACAGAAACAAACATCTCTCTGGTAAGAAGAAAGGCAGGGGTTTATGCCTTATGATTAATGACTCACGGTGTAATCACAAAAACATACAGGAACTCAAGTCCATTTGTTCACCAGACCTAGAATTCCTTACAATCAAATGCAGACCGCATTATCTTCCAAAATAATTATCTTCGATTATTGTCACAGCTGTGTATATCCCCCCAAGCAGATACCTTGTTGTCCTTGAAAGAACTTCACTGGACTCTATGTAAACTGGAAAACACATATCCTGAGGCTGTATTTATTGTAGCTGGGGATTTTAACAAAGCTAACCTAAAATCAATACTCCCTAAATTCTACCAGCAAATCAAATGCGCGACACGAGCTGGCAGAATTCTGGATCATTGCTACTCGAACTTCCGCGATGCATACAAAGCCCTCCTGCGCCCTGCCTTCGGCAAATCTGACCATTAATCAATTTTGTTGCTCCCAGCCTATAGACAGAAACTAAAACAGGAAACGCCCGTGCTCAGGTAAATACAACGCTGGTCTGACCAATCCACGCTTCAAGATTGCTTCGATCACGTGGACTGGGATATGTTCTGGATAGCCTCAGACAACAACATTGATGTATACGCGAGCGAGTTTATTAGCAAGTGCATCGGACATGTCGTACCTGCTGTGACTATTAAAACCTTCCCTAACCAGAAACCGTGGATTAATGGCAGCATTCGCGCAAAACTGAAAGCGCGAATCACCGCTTTTAATCATGGCAAAGCGACCGGAAACATGACCGAATACAAACAGTGCAGCTATTCCCTCCGCAAGACAATCAAACAAGCAAAGCGTCAGTATATAAACTGATGCAGTTCAACGGCTCAGACACGAGACGTATGTGGCAGGGCCTACAGTCAATCACGGATTACAAAAAGAAAACCAACAACATTTAAACGTGTTAACTCTCGCAAGGCTGCCGGCCCAGACGGCATCCCTAGCCACGTCCTCAGAGCATGCGCAGACCAGCTGGCGGGTGTGTTTATGGACATATTCAACCATTCCCTATCCCCCACATGCTTCAAGATGGCCACCATTGTTCCTGTTTCCAAGAAAGCTAAGTCATTCAGTTGAATCGCCCCATTGCACTCACTTCTGTCATCATGAAGTTCTTTGAGAGACTAGTCAAGGATCATATCACCTCCAATCACCTCCACGTCACGGACAAACTGAAATGTTCCGTGCCTCTTCAACCTCAGGAGGCTGAAGAAATTTGGCTTGTTTCCTAAAACACTCACAAACTTATACAGATGCACAATCGAGAGCATCCTGTCGGGCTGTATCACCGCCTGGTAGGGCAATTGCACCCCCCTCAACCGCAAGGCTCTCCAGAGGGTAGTGCGGTCTGCACAACGCATCACCGGGGGCAAACTACATGCCCTCCAGGACACCTACAGCACCCGATGTCACAGGAAGGCCGAAAAGATCATCAAGGACAACAACCACCCGAGCTACTGCCTGTTCACACCACTATCATCCAGAAGGCGAGGTCAGTACAGGTGCATCAAAACTGGGATCGAGAGACTGAAAAACAGCTTCTATCTCAAGGCCATCAGACTGTTAAACAGCCATCACTAACATAGAGAGGCTGCTGCCAACATACAGACTAAAATCTCTGGCCACTTAAACAAATGGACTTAATAAAGGTATCACTAGTCACCTTAATTAAATAACGGCACTTTAATAATGTTTACATATCCTACATTACTCATCTCATATGTGTATATTGTATTCTATACCATCAACTGTATCTTGCCTATGCCGCACGCCATCACTCATCCATATATTTATATGCACATATTCTATTCATCCCTTTACATTTGTGTGTATAAGGTAGTTGTTGTGAATTTGTTAGATTACTTGTTAGATATTACTGCGTAGTCGGAACTAGAAGCACAAGCATTTCGCTACATTCACATTAACATCTGCTAACCATGTGTATGTGACCAATAAATTTGATTTGATTACATTTGAACTTTTCTTAAGCAATGTGCGTTAAAAAGAGCAACTATAGATGTATTGCTCAGATTACTAAACTCTTGTTAAATCCTATTTCGAGATTGGTCTCAATGGGGATCCCCTGCCTAAATATACAAGTGAAGTCGGAAGTTTACATACACCTTAGCCAAATACATTTAAACTCAGTTTTTCACAATTCCTGACATTTAATCCTAGGAAAAATTCCCTGTCTAAGGTCAGTTAGAATCACCACTTTATTTTAAGAATGTGAAATGCCAGAATAATAGTAGAGAGAATGATTTATTTCAGCTTTTATTTTTTTCATCACATTCCCAGTGGGTCAGAAGTTTACATACACTCAATTAGTCAAACGTTTCAGGTAGCCTTCCACAAGCTTCCCACAATAACTTTGGTGAATTTTGGCGCATTCTTCCTGACAGAGCTGGTGTAACTGAGTCAGGTTTGTAGGCCTCCTTGCTCGCACACACTTTTTCAGTTCTTCCCACACATTTTCTATAGGATTGAGGTCAGGGCTTTGTGATGGCTGCTCCAATACCTTGATTTTGTTGTCCTTAAGCCATTTTGCCACAACTTTAGAAGTATGCTTGGGGTCATTGTCCATTTAGAAGACCCATTTGCGACCAAGCTTTAACTTTCTGACTGATGTCTTGAGATGTTGCTTCAATATATCCACATAATTTGACTTCCTCATGATGCAATCTATTTTGTGAAGTGCACCAGTCCCTCCTGCAGCAAAGCACCCCCAGAACATGATGCTGCCACCCCTGTGCTTCACGATTGGGATGGTGTTCTTTGGCTCCCCCTTTTTCCTCCAAACATAACGATGGTCATTATGTCCAAACAGTTCTATTTTTGTTTAATCAGACCAGAGGACATTTCTCTAAAATGTATGATCTTCGTCCCCATGAGCAGTTTCAAACCGTAGTCTGGCTTTTTTATGGCGGTTTTGGAGCAGTGGCTTCTTCCTTGCTGAGCGGCCTTTCAGGTTATGTCGATATAGGACTCGTTTTACTGTGGATATAGATACTTTTGTACCTGTTTCCTCCAGCATCTTCACAAGGTCCTTTGCTGTTGTTCTGGAATTGATTTGCATTTTTCGCACCAAAATACATTCATCTCTAGGAGACAGAATGCGTCTCCTTCGTGAGCGGTATGACGGCTGCGTGGCCCCATGGTGTTTATACTTGTGTAATATTGTTTGTACAGATGAACGTGGGACCTTCAGGCATTTGGAAATTGCTTCCAAGGATGAACCAGACTTGTGGAGGTCTACAATTTTTTTTCTGAGGTCTTGGCTGATTTCTTTTGATTTTCCCATGATGTCAAGCAAAGAGGCACTGAGTTTGAAGGTAGGCCTTGAAATACATCCACAGGTACACCTCCAATTGACTCAAATGATGTCAATTAGCCTATCAGAAGCTTCTAAAGCCATGACATCATTTTCTGGAATTTTCCAAGCTGTTTAAAGGCACAGTCAACTTAGTGTATGTAAACTTCTGACCCACTGGAATTGTGATACAGTGAATTCTAAGTGAAATAATTTGTCTGTAAACAATTGTTGGAAAAATTACTTGTGTCATGCACAAAGTAATGTCCTAACCGACTTGCCAGTTTGTTAGCAAGAAATTTGTGGAGTGGTTGAAAAACTAGATTTAATGACTCCAACCTAAGTGTATGTAAACTTCTGACTTCAACTGTAGGTAAAATAAAAAATTAGGTTTACGCTATTTTTCACACTTTGCACTATTCTTTTGCACTGTGAAAATGGCACCCTGAATACAGGTACAGTATATGCTGCAGGTGACTATGGTACCCACTAGGCTAGCCCTAGGCACCCAATTCACTATTGTATTGCATTTTCAGTGTACCTGCCATACGTGGAGCTGGGCTGTGGCCTGGGCGTGACTCTGTTCTTGATGCTGGTGCTGTTCGTGGTCTACCACATCTTCTGGCTGGAGCTGCTGCTGCTCTATCGCTCCTGGTTCGGAACCGACAAACAATGTACAGGTGGGACACCTACTGTACAGACAGCCCTCGCTAAGAATAACCAACTAGATAGGAGTTTTTCCTTAACACCTGACCTGACAAAGAAAGTCTGGCTCCAAGTTATTAAACCTGACCAGGAAAAACTCAAAGCACTCCAGGCCTTAGTTAGTTACCCAGAATTACTCTACTAATGACATCTGTGAAATACAATTTTTTTTTCTTCTTACCGAGTTTCCGCTTCCTCCCTCATTCAGACGACAAGGAGTACGACATCTACATCTCGTATGCGAGGAATAGCGAGGAGGAGCAATTTGTCCTCTTGACACTGCGCAGGGTCCTGGAGAATGAGCTGTGCTATACTGTCTGCATCTTCGACAGGGACAGCCTTCCTGGAGGGAGTGAGTATGGCAGAACCCCCCCCCCCCCTGCTTAGACAGAATGGAATAGTCTATCTTCAGGCACTGAGTATGGAACAGGGATGAGGAGTGCATGAGAGAAAGGGGAACAGAATGTAAGAATGAACCAGTGGGTAGAAATGTGTAGGAATTGTGAAGGAGATGATTACAGACAGGTTTTCCTGACCACATGATCTGACCAGGAAAAACTCCAGTCCCTAATAGCCTACAACTAGGGCCTGGAGTTTTCCCTGGTCAGGTCACATAGCAAACCTCCTCTGGCCCTAACGATGAGACATGCTATTACCATTAGAGGCCTGAACAAAGGCTCTGCATAGGCCACCCCCCTCTTGATCACGCTGTGTGACTGAGTGAGAATGGTGTGATCCCCTCCCCCTTCCCAGCCATCACAGATGAGACGCTAACCTTTGCTGGCCGCAGTCGCCGCCTCCTGGTGGTGCTCAGCCCAGGATACGGCCTCCAGGGGACCCAGACCCTGCTGGAGCTCAAGGCAGGGCTTGACAGCATGGCGTTGGGTGGGCATCTACGGGTCATCCTGGTCCAGTATAAGCCACTGAGGCGGGACGGCTGGGTGCGCGAGCCGAAGCGGGCGAGGGTGGCCCTGGCGCTGGTACATTGGAAAGGGGACAAATCCAGTGATCTGTCCTCTAGGTTCTGGAAGCGACTGCGTGTGGAGTTGCCTGTCAGAAGGTTTAAAGACTCGCTACAGAGCCAAGATAGTAACGCTATGCCACTGCAGAATATAGCTATAGACACACAGCGTACATAATAACATAGTGGAGACAAAACTCGCACTTAGAATACAGAATGGCATGGCATATACGTGACATACGGACACACACATATACATACACACCATTGTTCCATTATTTCACTGTCGTCTTGTTTCCTTTTTGTGAGTGACAAGCCATTCATCCATTTGTTTTGCATTCTATTAAATGCACTTTTGAAAGAGTCCCACGTATGTTATATAGTTTTGTATAATTATTTTAATATTATGTAAATGTTTTATCTGAATAAATTCTTTTTTTTCATCACTCCATTTCATCACATTTTCATTAAAGTTTGTCATAATATGCATATGTAATATTATTATCTTTCACATGTCTGTGTGTTTGGAGTTCCTGGTTGAAATATATTTCTGGAAGGTGATATCTATGATAGCTATGAGTATGTTGACAATGTGCATTTGTTGTTGATTTTGATCGTGGAAAATGTATAGACTGAAATTCAGTGGAATCTGCCATAGCAATGTTCAATCAGAGTGATTCATGTGCACAGTTGTGAGGTGAGTCAACTTGTTAGTATGTTTTTACAGTACACTTTATTTTACAGTAAGTCTTCACAGTACATTTTTTACAGTCCATTCTGTAATTTTATTTGATCATAGGAAAATATCTAGCTTTGCAGAATTTGTGCCTATAGGGATGCACTTCAGCCAAAAGGGGTCCCCTAAATAGACAGAAATAATGTCTATAAATGAGCCTACGTCTCCTCCCCACATCCATGAGCAAAATCATGTTTGTTTGCCTAAAATGAAAGATTTGTGGTTTAATGAGATAAGAAATGTATATGTTAGCACATGCATTCAAGCCAAAATTTGACGTAAACGTACATATCGGACTGTTTTTTTTCCACTACATCACCGCAAGCTCTGGGCCATTACACCGGATCTTCACAGCTAGCTAGTTGCTACCGAGTGGCTATTGTGGCTAACACCCTTGTCCAGAAGCATGCACCAGTTAGCCTCGAGCTAGGCCCATCTCCCGGCTAGCAAACGAAGGACACCAACTACAATACCTCTTTTGCCAATTGTCCTGGACCCTTTGTCGACATGGAGCCCCGCCGATTCATCATGGCTGGTCTGCTGACGTAACTCGGCCAATGTGCTCTCAACCGGCCTCTGCGTCGGGGATGTTTGGTGATGATCCTTCTGCTAGGTCTGGCCTGCTAGCTCCCTGAACGCTATGTCTCCCGCTCGCCTAGCGTAGTAACTGACTACTGAACGGCTCCCTGTTTCATCTATTGCTGCTCTTTGGACCCTATGATCACACGGCTACACAGCCGATGCCTGCTGGATTGTTCATTACACAGTACTTCATTTTGTTTATCTGTCTGCCCCAGCCTCGAACTCAGGCCCTGTGTGTAGCTAACTGACCCACTCTGCCCATTCATCGCCATTTACCCGTTGTTGTTGTCCTAGCTGTTTACCCGTTATTGTCTCACCCGTTGTTGTCTTAGCTTTCCCAATCAACACCTGTGATTGCTTTATGCCTTTCTCTAATGTAAATTTGCCTTGTATGCTGTTGAATAGGGCAGCTCTCATTGTTTTATTTTACTGGGAGCCCCTAGTCCTGCTCAACATGCCTCAGATAGCCCCCTTGTCCCACCCCCCACACATGTCGAAACCGCACCTAGCTTAACTGGCGCCTCCAGAGATGCAACCTCTCTCATCGTCACTCAATACCTAGGTTTACCCCCACTGTACTCGCACCCTACCATACCCTTGTCTGTACACTATGCCCTGAATCTATCCTACCAGAAAAAATCTGAAATCTGCTCCTTTTATTCTCTGTTCCCAAAGCACTAGACGACCAGTCATTATAGCCCTTATCCGTACCCTCATCCTACTCTTCCGTTCCTCTGGTGATGTAGCCGTTAACCCAGGCCCTGTTTGTCCCCAGGCGCTCTCATTTGTTGACTTCTACAACCGTAAAAGCCTTGGGTTCATGCATGTTAACATCAAAAGCCTCCTCCCTAAGTTTGCTTTATTCACTGCTTTAGCACACTCCGCCAACCCTGATGTCCTAGCCGTGTCTGAATCCTGGCTTAGCAAGGCCACCAAAGATTCTGAAATTTCCATCCCCAATTCCATAATTTTCAGTCAAGACAGAACTGCTAAAAGGGGCGGAATTGCAATCTACTGTAGAGATAGCCTGCAGAGTTCTGTCATACTATCCAGGTCTATTCCCAAACAGTTCGAGCTTCTACTTTTAAAGATCCATCTCTCCAGAAATAAGTCCCTCACTGTTGCCGCTTTTTAGAGACCCCCCTCAGCTCCCAGCTGTGCCCTGGACACCATATGTGAATTGATTGCCCCCCATCGTTAGTCAGAGTTCATACTGCTAGGTGACCTAAATTGGGATATGCTTAACACCCCGGCCATCCTACAATCTAAGCTAGATGCCCTCAATCTCACAAATTATCAAGGAACCTACCAGGTACAACCCCAAATCGGTAAACATGGGCACCCTCATAGATATCATCCTGACCAACCTGCCCTCTAAATACATGTCCCCTGTTTTCAACCAGGATCTCAGCGATCACTGCCTCATTGCCTGCGTCCGTTATGGGTCTGCGGTCAAACGACCACCCCTCATCACTGTCAAACACTCCCTGTTACAGATATAGGTATCCTGTGTGTATTTGTTTTCTCTCCTTCTGCCCTAGTGACAGGTTGCAGTCATCAGTCTCAACAATCACCAATCAGTCCCAATCAGAAGACACACCAGCTCCTTTTCCATTACCCAATCACATCCCCTTTCCCTTGGTTTAAAAAACCCAGTCAGTTGTCTCTCTCTCTCTCTCTCTCTCTCGCTTGTTTTGTAGCTCTCTACACCTCTCTATCTCTGTATGGATTTGCTGAAAGTCAGTTGCTGTTAGTTTGTTTGTGCGCTCTATCTCTCTCTTTTGTTTTTGAGCCTACATCTCACATTTGACTGTGATCCTGTGAGTATGTACTGCTGTGTTGTATTGCTGTTTGTTTGTTGGTGGAAAAGGGGGTAACCAGACAAGTCGCCCATGGGCATACATTACCCGTAGGAAACCATTGTCTAAATACCCTAGTTCGAACTGGACGGACCACCCACTGTATTTTATTGGTTAGTTAGCTAGATGTTCTTTAAGCAGGTAGATTAGCTTTGTTTTTTTTAAATATTTATTAGTTCTTTCCTTGGGTCCAGCTCAGCCCCTTTTCCCCACACCCCATTACCGTGTGTTTAAAAATAAACCAGAAAGTGTTTGACGGTAGGTTTAAGTTGTCTGTGAATTTCTTTTAGTTCTCATTGTTCCTTTTCACTGTTATAATTTGCATGAGATATGTTGCGGGTCTCATTTCCATCCCCCCTAGACTGCGGGGCAAAAGGGATTCATAACATAAGTGGGGGCTCATCCGGGATCTGTCTTTACTGACACCCATGCCTCTTGTGCAAATTATTGTGGTGGTCTAGTTCAGTGTTGAGCGTCATAGCTGATGTAGCATTAGAGTTTGCTATTTCTTGGCTCTTGTGTTTGGGAGGTAGTTCAAAATGGCTACTTTTGATTTAAAATCCTTTTTGGATAACCCTACGTGGGAGGTTTTTGACAAATGTCGTAGAGTTGATTTACTGACCTTGGCAGACCATTATTCTGTATCTGTTTCGCAGAGTTTAGTTAAAGTGGAGGTTAAACAACTGGTGTTAAATGTTTTGTTGGAAGAGCAAGTGCTTGTATTACCGCTGCCTGAGACTACTACCCCTGTAGGGGATGTTGCTGCTCCTGTAAGCCCGTTGGTGTCTGAGAACGAGGGCGAGGCTAAAGCTCCAGCCACTTTGGCCCATTTTGATCCACTCTCCCCACAGTCAAACGGTGATGCCAGGAGAGATGTCCTTTTTACACAGCTCCAACTGGAGGCGGAAGAGAGAGCCCAAATTAGGCAAGAAAATCTCCAGTTGGAAATGTATAAAATTGAGGCAGAAAAAGAAAGAGACCAGCGGCAGTTGGAGGTGTGTAAAATTGAGGCAGAAAGAGAACAGCGGCAGTTGGAGATGTGTAAAATTGAGGCAGAAAGAGAACAGCGGCAGTTGGAGTTCAAAATGCGCCAGATGGAACTGGAGGCGGAGACAGCGAGGCTAGCCTTCGTTCCTGCTGTGCCTGTTAGTGAGCCGTCCTCACCAGCTGTGTCTTCCAACACTTTTGACATTAGTAGGCAGATTGCCTTAGTACCTTTGTTCAGAGAGTCAGAGGTTGACTCTTACTTTTGTGTTTTTGAACGTATAGCAGTAGCATTGAAATGGCCTGAAGAGGTATGGTGCCTATTACTTCAGTGTAAATTAACTGGTAAAGCCCAAGAGGTTTTGTCCGCGCTACCTCTTGAAGACAGTTTGAATTATGAAGTGGTCAAAGCTACTGTTCTTCGCGCCTATGAGCTTGTGCCTGAGGCATACCGACAGAGATTTAGGTCTCATAGAAAGTCTTCTGGTAAGACTTATAAAAAAAACACTTCAGCGAGCAGGCCTTTCTAATCGACCTGGCCCGGGTATCCTGGAAGGATATTGACCTTATCCCGTCAGTAGAGGATGCCTGGTTGTTCTTTTAAAAGTGCTTTCCTCATCATCTTAAATAAGCATGCTCCTTTCAAAAAATGTTGAACTAAGAACAGATATAGCCCTTGGTTCACCCCAGACTTGACTGCCCTTGACCAGCACAAAAACACCCTGTGGCGTAATGCACTAGCTTCAAATAGTCCCCGCAATATGCAACTTTTTCAACCAATACACACAGTCCGTTAGGAAAGCAAAGGCTAGCTTTTTCAAACAGAAATTTGCATCCTGCAACACTAATTCCAAAAAGTTTTGGGATACTGTAAAGTTCATCGTTAATAAGAGTACCTCCTCCCAGAGACTAGGAAACACTGTCACCACTGATAAATCCACGATAATCGAGAATTTCAATAAGCATTTCTCTATGGCTTGCCATGCTTTCCGCCTGGCTACCCCAACCCCGGCCAACAGCTCTGCACCCCCCGCAGCAACTGGCCCAAGCCCCCCCCCCCACTTCTCCTTCACCCAAATCCAGACAGCTGATGTTCTGAAAGAGCTGGAAAATCTTGATCCCTACAAATCAGCTGGGGGTAGACTGGACCCTCTCTTCCTAAAATTATCCACCGCCATTGTTGCAACCCCTATTACTAGTCTGTTCAAGCTCTCTTTTGTATCGTCTGAGATTACTATAGATTGGAAAGCGGCCGCGATCATCCCCCTCTTCAAAGGGGGAGACTCTAGACCCAAACTGTTACAGACCTATATCCATCCTGCCCTGCCTTTCTAAAGTCTTCAAAAGCCAAGTGAACAAACAGATCACCGACCATTTCGAATCCCACCGTACCTTCTCTGCTATGCAATCTGGTTTCCGAGCTGGTCACGGGTGCACCTCAGCCACGCTCAAGGTCCTAAACGATATCATAACTGCCATCGATAAAAGACAGTACTGTGCAGCCGTCTTCATCAACCTGGCCATGGCTTTCGACTCTGTCAATCACCGTATTCTTATTGGCAGACTCAACAGTCTTGGTTTCTCTAATGACTGCCTCGCCTGGTTCACTAACTACTTCTCGGATAGAGTTCAGTGTGTCAAATCGGAGGGCCTGTTGTCCGGACCTCTGGCAGTCTCTATGGGGATGCCACAGGGTTCAAATCTCGGGCCGACTCTGTTCTCTGTATATATCAATGATGTCGCTCTTACTGCGGGTGATTCTTTGATCCACCTCTACGCAGATGACACCATTCTGTATACCTGGCCCTTCTTTGGACACTGTGTTAACAAACCTCCAAATGAGGTTCAATGCCATACAAGACTCCTTCCGTGGCCTCCAACTGCTCTTAAATACTAGTAAAATGAAATGCATGCTCTTCAACCGATCTTGGCCCGCACCCGCTCGCCCAACTAGCATCACTACTCTGGACGGTTCCGACTTAGAATATGTGGACAACTATAAGTACCTAGGTGTCTGGCTAGACTGGAAACTCTACTTCCAGACTCACATTAAGCATCTCCAATCCAAAGTTAAATCTAGAATCAGCTTCCTATTTCGCAACAAAGCCTCCTTCACTCATGCCGCCAAACATACCCTCGTAAAACCGACTATCCTACCGATCCTTGACTTCGGCGATGTCATTTACACCTTACCTTGGATGCAGTCTATCACAGTGCCATCCGTTTTGTCACCAAAGCCCCATATACTACCCACCACTGCGACCTGTATGCTCTCGTTGGCTGGTCCTCGCTACATATTCGTCGCCAAACCCACTGGCTCCAGGTCCTCTATAAGTCTTTGCTAGGTAAAGCTCCGCCTTATCTCAGCTCACTGGTCACCATAGCAACACCCACCCGTAGCACGTGCTCCAGCAGGTATATTTCACTGGTCATCCCGAAAGCCAACACCTCCTTTGGCCGCTTTTCCTTCCAGTTCTCTGATGCCAATGACTGGAACGAATTGCAAAAATCACTGAAGTTGGAGACTTATATCTCCCTCACTAACTCTAAGCGTCAGCTGTCAGAGCAGCTTACCGATTACTGCAGTTGTACACAGCCCATCTGTAAATAGCCGATCCAACCAACTACCTACCTCATCCCCATATTTGTTTTTGTTTTTCTGCTCTTTTGCATGCCAGTATTTCTACTTGCACATCATCATCTGCACATATATCACTCCATTGTACATTGCTCAATTATAATTACTTCGTCACTATCGGCCTATTTATTTCCTTACCTCCTCACTTCATTTGCACACACTGTAAACAGATGTGTTATTGACTGTACGATTGTTTATTCCATGTGTAACTCTGTTATTTTTGTCACACTGCTTTGCTTTGTCTTCGCAGTTGTAAATGAGAACTTGTTCTCAACTGGCCTACCTGGTTAAATAAAGGTGAAATAAAACATAGTGTATAACAGTGTATCTTTAAATACCACATTGAGGTTTTGATTGAATGTTGCCAATAGTGTCATAGTCCCGTTCTGCTGGGTTCCTAAGGTGAGTCTCTCCCCCAGATGTGTCAGAGGCTGTCCTCAGGTGTATGCAGTCAAGCTGCCGGCTCCTGGTGGTCCTTAGCCCTGACTATCTGACAGAGAACAGCGTCAGCCTGCTGGAGTGTCACCTGGGCCTCTACATCCAGCCACGCCCGCATCATCACCGTCCTTTACAGCCCCCTCCGGAGACTACCGGCCTCCTGCACTGAGGCCTAGCAGCTACGCTGCAGTACCACCACCATCACCTGGAGGGGATGCCAGTTGGAGCCGCCCACCTCTCACTTCTGGAAGCACCTGCGCCTGGCCTGTCCTGTGAGGCCACTGGCCTTGGGGAGGAGGCTAATCTACAATACCTCGTCACACTCTGACCTGGCTGCTTCGTTGTTCCTTCAGCGCCAGCAGCAGGATGCTGCCGAGCCACAGAGGCAGAAGGATGGGAAGGGTGCTGCAAGCAGCGGTGGCAATGGCAGGGGGCGCAAGTGGAGGATACAGAGGATACAGGTGGTGCGCAGTAGAGGAGAGATGTCGGAGGTTAAAGAGGCGTTAAGAACTGTAGAGTGTGTGTGTGTGAGTTTTAGGGAGCCTCGTGGGGTCTTGGATAGCTTCATCATCAACCCGTATCAAACAGTAACAGACCTGAGGACCAGGACTTCACCCAAACAGCACAGGGTCCCAACCAGGAATTCATCCAAGCAGCACAGAGACCCAATCAGGACTTTATCCAAACAACACAGGCACCCAACCAGGACTTCATCCAGGCAGCACAAAGGCCCAAGCAGGACTTAACCCTAAGAGTACTGAGACTCAAGCAGAATGACCAAATCCTTCCCCTAGCCAACCACAGAACTCTGACAACTGTGTGTTCAACCTAGATAATAATAACAGCAACAATATCAGGCATGGCTTTGCACTGTAAAACACTGGCTGAAGACAGCAACAGCAATAGACTTGACTTACAACTTGCTGACAAAATGCCAAGGACACATCGCATTGAAATAGCAGAGGAGTGGAGAAATGTACAAAGTGAATTTTATGGGTATGTAGTGAGAAACATTTGATGTGAAATATAAAAGGCTGGTGTTTATGTTATTGATTGTCAGTTCTGTATCTCATTTGGTTCTTCACTGACTTATCGAAGACCTATGTCAGACGTCACTAGATGTCACCCTTTCTCCATTCACTGGCCTGGGTTGGTTTGTCTCTAATATGTTTATCACTGTGTGTGTGTTGGTTGGGGGGGATGTCTAGATTATCATAATATACTATCTATTGTCCATGTTACTTCTCTGGTGGTCCTTTGTGCCCATGACAAATGGTACTTACATTTGGTTTATGTATGCCATATGTTCAGAAATCCATACAGCTCAACCAATGCATGTTTTTTAAGACTGGGTTCTGGTGTGCCATAGAACAATTTCCTGTCTCAATTAATATGCTATTCAATAGAATTCTACACGAACCATGACCTTGTCATTATAGTGTATTTCCTTATGAAATTAATGTGTTGTATTGAACGAGGGTTGTATTATCAATCGGCACAAAAGCTGAAATTTTATTCCATATGGATCATAGATTGAGGCAAGTTCAATGATGACATAGTGTTATGAAGCACATTTACAATGCTGAGGTGCAGAAAGAGAGAGTAGAGAAAATCGTGCTGGTGGGAGGGTCTGTTTTCTCAGTGGCTGCTTTCGGTGAAGGTGCTCATTTCATTCCATTGAGGCAAATGACACACACATTGAAGGGAATAGTTTAGGCTTGCACCTGAATAGGCTTGCACTTTTTCAAGGGTCCTGGAAATTGATTTGATCAACGTCTTAGGACCAGAGATACAGTTAGAGCATGAGCAAGGCGGACATGAACCTAATCACGGCTCAGATTGAATGGCAGTAAATTGGTGTACAAGTATACAGTAACACAAACAAATCACTGAGTGTTATTTAGGCTGCCGAGGGACCTAGAAAATAACCCAGAAATGCCATCGTAAGAGAAATGGGCAATTATATATTACGGGAAATGATTTGACAGTAGGTGACGAGAATATGATTTATACCACATTAGTATTAGACAAGTATATAAACAAGGATATAAGTAAGGGTACTTATTTTCTATGTTGTTTTTTGAGTTGACTAGAGTCATTGGCCAACTCCGTCCGCTCTGGTAGAGGGAATGATATTTCCACATAGCCATTGATGGATCATCAAACACAATATACAGTATGAGAGAACTACTACAGGCAGCTATAACTACTATCACTGATCATCAGTTAAACAGGGTTATCAAAACATGGCAAGGCTTCCCAACATTATCGTTGTACATGGTGACATGATGACAGAGTTAAAACAACACAGTGAGTAGTGGCCATGCTACAGCTACTATGTTCTATTACATAGGATGCTCCACGTACAGTACAGTGGTTACAAAACTGTCCCTGGGCATACGGGCAGGCAGGCAGGGGTAACAGGAAGGCCCTGATGTCACCGCGTCTGTCCCTACCATGTACTGACATTTTCATGGCTTCTTTATGAATTCTGAAAGGTTGACCAGATAAGGACTGTGATTGGATGTGTGTGTCAGGGTAAGAGGGTTATAACAGTAGCGTACAGGTGCAGATACCATCACACACAAACACCCCTGGTGTAGCAGGTGTATACGTGACAAAGTGCATGTTTACGCAGGGCTCGACCGTTATCTGTCTTCATGGAGTTATTGGCGACCTACTGCATGCTCCCATGGACCAGTAAAAAGGCCATAGGGGGCCGG
>QNTS01005127.1:6097-38455 GCA_003317085.1 Hucho hucho | reverse complement strand
TTAACTTCTTAGGGAGCGGCTCCCGAGGTGACGGTTTTGGAGAGTCTGGCGTGCCCAAAGTAAAATGCATGCCACTCAGGCCCAGAAAATAGGATATGCACATAATTAGTACTATTGGATAGGAAACACTCTGAAGTTTCTAAGAGTGTTAAAATAATGTATGTGAGTATAACAGAAGTGATATAGCAGGCGAAAACCCGAGGAAAATCCATCCGGATTTGCAGTTTTTTTTGTAAATGAGCATCTTCTCCATTGTGCCTATTGCATACAACTTTATGTAGGACTGAGACTGCAGTACCTATGGCTTCCACTAGATGTCAACAGTCAACAGTCAAAGACTGGGAATTCTAGCAGTGACCAGAACGGATGGGGACAGGAAATTGTCAGGCGACCACTTTTGTAAACAAGGTTTGACGCGCGCGAGATTGTGAACGCGCACCACTTTATTTTTCTTTCCTATCGTTCACGTTATCGTCCGGTTGAAATATTACAGCAAATATACCCAAAAGGATACCTAAGGATACATTAAAAATGATGTTTGATTTGTTTGTAGAAAGTGTATAGGTATAATTTGAACGTGTCCTCTTCACGGTTCAATGGGCGACTCAACGGTGGATTTTATGACCAACCAAACGGAGATTTATGGATATAATAAATGACTTTATTATATCCATAAATATGTAATGCAAGATACGTAAACATTATTAAGTGAATGAGATACCGTAGAATAGTATAGAAAACAGTATATACATATGAGATGAGTAATGCAAGATATGTAAACATTATTTAGTGACTAAGATACCGTAGAATAGTATAGAATACAGTATATACATATGAGAGGAGTAACACCAGTAATGCCAGACTGTAAATGCTGTCTTTTTAATACACAATACATTTTTTTTAAAGACGCGTTAGACAGGATTTCCTAGAGATACTAACCAACTCAAATAGACAGAAGTGTTCTATATGGGAGACCAATCCAAACTCATCTCTCGACATGTCCAGCCCACTCATTATCTCAGCCATTCATGGCTAGCAGGAAGGTTGCTGGCTTTTTCTTTAGCTAACCAACCTGGCTCGTAATTGAACAATTTTATTAATATTTACAGATGACATGCAAGTTTGTTATTAAGGCACATGAAAGTTCATATGTTTGAGAAGGCATTTCTGACCAAAAACGCATTTTGATAAAGAAATTAAGTTTACGTTCAAACGGCTCTCCTGTGAAGTATTGACCCGCTACATACGCCTAGTTTCCTGAAACGGGTCACACATTTGTTTGAAGATATCATTATGTATTAAATTTGATATGATCTAGGGCTCTCCTCAATCTGTAAAGATGAAGCATTACAGATTCCGCTATAGAAATGTAAAGGTAATTTCAGATTGAGCTGACATATGCAGCGTTTACCGTGAATGCAGTCTCCTCTTACGCTGGAACATTGCCTTTACATTTCGATCACGCTGAAATGTGGAATTTCACTTGAGGCATGTCTTCGAGTGGTTATTATCATAGCATCAAACGTACAGAATACTGACATTCAGATCTGAGACAGATTGACAGGAAGCAAGATTGTAAATAAAAAACAACTCTGTCAAAACACTCCCTCTGTTTCACTATGTATAATAGTGCATTTCCCTTCTGCCCTGAGTGGGGCCTGAACTCTACACACCCCACTCAAAGCCAACCAACCACCTTAGCCTACAGAGCACTCTATGAGCGACAGTAGCCTTTTAGATCTTAGGGAAGGTGATGTTACCATGTACTGTAACAAGTGTGATGTGTGATGACGAGACAAGTCTGGGGTTGATGAGTGAAGGGCGTTTGCCAGCAGCAGGTTCGGCAGCAGCTAGAACGCCGGCGACGCCTGTGCTGGACAGGAGGGGAAGCCAAAGTGAAGGCTGGTGTGACATGTACTGGCCAGCCAACATGCTACGGACGAGTTTCACATCCACTATATGTATTCATCATTACAGTATTGGTGAGTGTGATATGTCAATTCTCAGTAGTGAAAACTGTGGTACACTCCGCTCGCATCCCCCTCTATCCTTCCTTTACGCAAATTAGGGTACTAAACTCTGTTTATTTTCTGACCTATTGGGGGTAAGAATGTGCCTCTCAAATGATGCCGTATTACCTATGCTAGTGCACCACTTTTATACAAAGCATTAGAGATTTCCCAAAAGCTTGCTGTCCCTTTTTTTAAAAGGAGATAGGATGTCAGATCTACATTAAGTATGAAAGAACAGTGGGCAAATGTAGAGGGGCACAAATGGGTAGGTGGTCGAGATGAGGCACAAATATCATGTGTTTTCTACTAATCGGTCTTTTGACCAATCACGTGAGAGCTTTTCGCATGGTCAATGGTCAAAAGACTAACTAGTGAAAAAAAGATCATAATTGGACTGCCTGTGTAAATGGGCAAACCACTAGATCCGACTCTGGTACCTCGCTATCCTTTTCATTAGGAGATAAGCATGGTGCTTAGCTGAGATGATAAAGCCCAGTCGGTCTGTTAGAGTGGCAGCAGACAGGATATGTCAACCATAGAAATATAATAACTAGATGGGACAAATCCTCTCAGACAATGGCAAATATACGGCCACCAGTCCACCAGACAGGAGGTGTCAACCAATCACAGAACATTGCAGTGAATAGGAATGTCCGTTCCAGCAGTTCTATTGTGTCAACAAGGTTTTATAATTCTAGGGGCATCGCTGGAATCAGGATCGTTACCTATCGGAGACAGACATGCACGGTGGGAGCCAGTGTCCACACCATTTTAACAGGTTTATTTCAGGAGCCGGGCCCACCATTATGGACCTCCTGTACACGCACTCAACCCCAAAACCTGTCCCTCTGTGTGTGTGTCCATTGAGAAACGTTACTATTGCATGAATTACAATCAGCGTCACGAAGGTGAAAAAGCAAACAAACCATATACTATGCATAAGCATGCTAAACCGTTATGTCTCCTTGGCAACCCCAACCCTGGTGAGCACAAATCAGTTATGTGTGTGTGTGTGCTTAGTTTAATTGGGTTGATGGAGACTTGTGGTTTGTATGTGGTTACTCATCACAGTCAGAATGCCATAAAAACACATGAACCATTAAGCCGTGAGGAATCCGGGCATATGATTGGGGACACTGCACTACTCCTGTAAGGTGGGATCAAACAGGACAGGACACACTTTGAAAGCACCTATGTCTTCTTATCAATTGTTTTCAAAGGTGTTGTCGCGTTTGGCAAAGGTGTCGCGTTTGGCAAAGGTGTTGTCTCGTCTCCTCCGAAACATTACGCCTCATGTCTTTTAGCACTTGCACTCTGGGCTTCTCAACGTGAAAATAATTCACCTTTTGCCAAGACGCAACGCTCCCCGGCAGCACGCATTTTCAACACAAAAAATCATGCTGTGATCCCTGCATTAGCTTGTGTCCCTCTATTTTTGACCAGGGCCCATAAGGCTCTGGTCAAAAGTAATAAATAAATAAGGAATAGGATGCCATTTTGGAGCCCCCTTCCCCATGGCGGAAGGGTCAGTGACTACAGAGGTTATACATCTTATATTACCAAAATCCAATCAACCTCCAGAGACAACTGCTTGTTATTAATTGGAGACTGACTCTTTGCCTTGTAAATCTTTAACAGCGCTTGCTGTTTTAGTCATGGCTCTGTGACTCAAACAGGTGTGTGTGTGTCTGTCAAGATGGTCCACTCATCAATCAGCTAAAAATAAATCAATGTTGGAATTGATGGATATCAGAATGAATGTATGCAACAACTTCTGAAAATGTACAATATCAAAGCATTAGCTAGCTGAAATAAAAGTAGAAAACCTCAATCTTGATATACAGTGTATTCAGAACCCTTCCCTTTTTCCACATTTTGTTATGTTACAGCCTTATTCTAAAACTGATTAAATATTTTTTACCTCATCAATCTACACACAATACCCCATAATGACAAAGTGAAAACAGGTTAAAAAAAAACTTTGTGCATAATGTATGGAAAAAAAAAAAAGAAATAGCTTATTTACATAAGTATTCAGACCCTTTGCTATGAGACTCAAAATTGAGCTCAGATACATCCTGTTTTCATTGATCATCCTTGAGATGGTTCTACAACTTCATCTGTGGTAAATTCAACTGATTGGACATGATTTGGAAAGGCACACACCTGTCAATATAAGGTCCCACTGTTGACAGTGCATGTCAGAGCAAAAACCAAGCCATGAGGTCGAAGGAACTGTCCATAGAGCTGAGACAGGATTGTGTCGAGGTTACCAAAAAATTTATGCAGCATTGAAGATCCCCAAGAACACAGTGGCCTCCATCATTCTTAACTTCTTAGGGAGCGGCAGGTGAGGTGACGGTTTTGGAGAGTCTGGCGTGCCCAAAGCAATATGCCTGCCACTCAAGCCCAGAAAATAGGATATGCACATAATTAGTACTATTGGATAGGAAACACTCTGACGTTTCTAAAAGTGTTAACATAATGTCTGTGTGTATAACACAACTCATTTAGCAGGCATAAACCCAAGAAAAAACCATCCGGAAATCAGTTTCTGGTGACCTTTGGCTCTCTTAGACACACTCCCTATTGAATCCATTTGTTACCAGGACTGAGACTGCAGTACCTATGGCTTCCACTAGATGTCAACAGTCTATATATAAAGCCTCAGAGAGATTGGAGTAAGCAGGGCGAATAGGTACAGGAAATTGCATTGGGACCTCAAATGTCAACAAGTTTTCTCGGGCGCGAGTCTGGCTGGCGCGCCCCACTTTATTTTACTTATATAAGGTATAGGTGACCATCCGAGTGAAATATTATCGCTAATATTCATAAAAGGATAGCTAAGGATGCATTTTAACTGGTATTTGATTTGTTTAGGAAAAGTTTATAGGTATNCCACTCAGGCTCAGAAAATAGGATATGCACATAATTAGTACTATTGGATAGGAAACACTCTGACGTTTCTAAAAGTGTTAACATAATGTCTGTGTGTATAACACAACTCATTTAGCAGGCATAAACCCAAGAAAAAACCATCCGGAAATCAGTTTCTGGTGACCTTTGGCTCTCTTAGACACACTCCCTATTGAATCCATTTGTTACCAGGACTGAGACTGCAGTACCTATGGCTTTCACTAGATGTCAACAGTCTATATATAAAGCCTCAGAGAGATTGGAGTAAGCAGGGCGAATAGGTACAGGAAATTGCATTGGGACCTCAAATGTCAACAAGTTTTCTCGGGCGCGAGTCTGGCTGGCGTGCCCCACTTTATTTTACTTATATAAGGTATAGGTGACCATCCGAGTGAAATATTATCGCTAATATTCATAAAAGGATAGCAAAGGATGCATTTTAACTGGTATTTGATTTGTTTAGGAAAGGTTTATAGGTATATTTCACGTTTCAATGGACGTTTCAATGGGCGATTCGACGTTGGATTTTCTGAACATAGCGCGCCAACCAAACAGAGATTTATGGATATAATAAATGACTTTTTCTAACAAAAGAACCATGGATTGTCTTCGTTGGACGCTTAGGAAGCCCTCAGTAGAAGTTCTTCAAAAGGTAAGAGATTTGTTTTCGCTGTGAAATGTGTTTTGTGTGAACCGCGATGGTTTATGAATTTATGCTAATGGGAAAATATTGGAGGTGCTACCCTCAAACAATCAAATGTTGTGCTTTCGCCGTAAAGCCTTTTTGAAATCTGACAATGCTGTGATATTGCCAAGAAGCAGAGCTTTTGATGACTATGCAACACTTGTATATTTATGAATGTTTAATAATTCAACTTTTGGATTTTGAATTTGGCACCCCACCACTCCCTAAGTAGTTAAATGGAAGAAGTTGCAACCAACAATTCTCTTCCTAGAGCTGGCCGCCCAGCCAAACTGAGCAATCGGGGGAGAAGGGCCTTGGTCAGGGAGATTACAAGAACTCGATGGTCACTCTGACAGAGCTCCAAGGTTTCTCTGTGGACACAAGAGAAACTTCCAGAAGGACAACCACCTCTGCAGCACTCCACCAATCAGGCCTTTATGGTAGAGTGGCCAGACGGAAGCCACTCCTCAGTAAAAGGCACATGACAGCCCGCTTGGAGTTTGCGCAAAGGTGCTTGAAGACTCTCAGACCATGAGAACCACGATTCTCTTGGCGACTCTTTGGCCTGAATGCCAATCGTCATGTCTGGTGGAAACCTGGCACCATCCCTACGGTGAAGCATGGTGGTGGCAGCATCATGCTGTGGAGATGTTTTTCAGTGGCAGGGACTGGG
This sequence comes from Hucho hucho, assembly GCA_003317085.1. Lineage (NCBI taxonomy): Eukaryota > Metazoa > Chordata > Actinopteri > Salmoniformes > Salmonidae > Hucho > Hucho hucho. Next base: position 32,169 of record QNTS01005127.1, on the reverse strand, counting down.
AGACTAGTGACTATTAAGGGAAAGATGAACAGAGCAAAGTACAGAGAGATCCTTGATGAAAACCTGCTCCAGAGCGCTCAGGACCTCAGACTGAGGTTCACCTTCCAGCAGGACAGCGATCCTGAACACACAGCCAAGACAACACATGAGAGGCTTGGGACAAGTCTCTGAATGTCCTTGAGTAGCCCAGCCAGAGCCCGGACTTGAACCCAATCGAACATCTCTGGAGAGACCTGAAAATAGCTGTGCAACGACGTGCCCCATCCAACCTGACAGAGCTTGAGAGGATCTGCAGAGAAGAATGGGAGAAACTCCCCAAATACATGTTTGCCAAGCTTGTAGCGTCATAGAAGACTCAAGGCTGTAATTGCTGCCAAAGGTGCTGCAATAAAGTACTGGGTAAAGGGTCTGAATACTTATGTAAATGCAATATTTCAGTTTTTTTATACATTTCTAAAAATCAGTTTTGGGTACTGTTTTTTTCATTATTGGGTATTGTATGTACATTTATCTGAATCAATTTTAGAATAAAGCTGTCACGTACAATTTCCAAATGCGCTGTGGCAACCACAATCAGGATCATATTGCTATAGCCTATGTCTAAGGCCCCAAGTTATTCCTGCTCATGTACATGATGGTCAGGGAAAAACTCAGGCCCTTAGCTATGGTGAACCATAGCGGTTGCCTTGTCCACTGCTGGTGATGCTGATGGCATAGTGGTATTTGATTTTTTCTTTGGATCCCCATTAGCTGTTGCAAAAGCAGCAGCTACTCCTCCTGGGGTCCACACAAAACATGAAACATAATACAGAATGACATAATACAGAACATCAATAGACAAGAACAGCTCAAGGACAGAACTACATGAAATAAAATTAAAAAGGCACACATAGCCTATGTATCAATGTATACACACAAACTATCTAAGGTCAAATAGGGGAGAAGTGTTGTGCCGTGAGGTGTTGCTTTATCTGTTTGTTTTTTTTTAAACCAGGTTTGCTGTTTATTTGAGCAATATGAGATGGAAGGAAGTTCCATGCAATAAGGGCTCTATATAATACTGTACGCTTTCTTGAATTTGTTCTGGATTTGGGGACTATGAAAAGACCCCTGGTGGCATGTCTGGTGGGATAAGTGTGTGTGGCAGAGCTGTGTGTTGTTGACTATGGAAACAATTTGGGATTTTCAACACATTGATGTTTCTTTTATAAAAAAAGGAGGTGATGCAGTCAGTCTCTCCTCAACTCTTTTGCATAGTATTTATATCAGCGCTCTGATTACAATTAAGAGCAAAACGTGACACTCTATTCTGGGCCAGCTGCAGCTTAACTAGGTCTTTCCTTGCAGCACTGGACCACATGACTGGACAATAATCAAGATTAGACAAAACTAATGATCTGGTGGTGGTGATGGTGGTGTGTGTGTGTATGGTGTCTAGGGGGACGACGGATCCACTTTGACAGCTCATTAAAGGTTAATGAGTAGTGGGCCAGTATGTTTGTGGTTGGAGCCACTGGGGGCCCATTGTTAATGTTACACTCACCTTGTTCTACTGAGTAAACCACACAGATAGTAAGGATCACTCAGGTATGCAGAATGCAGCAGTGGCCACAACAGTAATACTAAACGACTGCATTCCAATCATAGAAAGATACAACCTCAGCAGTCTACCCCTGCCCACATACCATGGGGCTTCCACTGAGAAGGAGCATGATCAAGTGCAGATCCAGTTTTTGCTAGAGTGAGTGGATTGGTTTTGGTAGCAGGCTCAACTCACTGCTGCCCTCTGTGGATATGATGGAGGACTGTGTAGAGGAGTGTGCGATTATATCATAAAGCCTTAACCTATTGTGACCAGTAGGGTTTGAACATGGGTCTCCTGCACACCAGAAGAGCATATCAGCCCCCTTAGCCAAAGTTTAGGGAATTGCCTCGGGGAGATAGCACAACTTTTCATCAGGTCTCAGGCGAACCTGATCACCAAACCACCTGTGTTACAGTATGTAGGTTACATTAGTCCTACCATAAACCAAACTTATTCATCCCTCTCCACTTCACTATATCAGCCACCTGCAGCTGCTATCCAGACCCCTATTTCCAGTTCACCACCATTCCTAATTCCCTGCGCTCCCCCTTTTATTCACTAGTACTCTACCCTACCATGCTAGTGTTCGTTGTTGCACTGTGAAACCTGGGGTGTATTCATTAGTGCATCGGAAAAAAATGTCCATCAAAAACAGAGTTTCTTATTGGACAAATTCAGGTAGGTCCTTCCCCTCTTTGGGCTTTGCCTGGGTTTCCTTTTGCGAGGGTGGAGACTTTTCAAACTGGAACTCTCAATTTCTAACATGAATAGACCCAGAATTTAATCACACAGCTGACCAAATTATGCATGATTTTAGTTCTGGGTTAGCTGAGATTACCACTGAAGTAACGTTTGAGTCCAGGACAAGGCTTAATCTGTATCCGGGAAACTGTCCTTCAGTGTCTAACTCTACTTTCTTGTCGAAGGATTGTTAGGTAATAGAGGGCCGAACTGTTCAATTAATTCTCTCCATTTAAGAACACCTGCCATAGGTACATTCGTATACGTGACTCTCACTAATGTCAGTCTTTCCATTCCCCCTAGACGTGTAATATATGCCAGCGATGATGATAGTTTGAGCAGCTAGCAAGGCTGTCAGCTGGGTGAGAATAAACAATATGATCCCCCTCCTCAGAAACACTCGGGCCATATTGAGTTTCAGCAGGGTAGGCCCACTTAATGACCCCTTTGCCTCCCTGACACTTAGCCCGGAAAAAGAGGACCGACCGTGGGTTCACCAGCCAAGCCTCCTGTCTCAGGGTCTGTCTACCTTTCATACATCTTACCAACCCAATCTGGTGGACATCTGTAGGGGCTTTACCTTGTCATTAAGGATAGACCACTCGCTCATGCATCACCATGGCTAACTCTGAGACTGAACTTTCCCTCAGACTCCGTAAGCTCTCAAGGGAGCCCGAGGGGGGGGGTGTATCCCGTCTTTCCACCCCAGGGGATGCAGCCCATCGTTACCTTGGTGGGCGGACCAGGGTGGGTATCTCTCCAGGGAGCTGCTGGTCGTCTTTTGTTTTTTAGTAAAGGGGAACAAAAAGCTCCTGGAAAGTGTGGAGAGACAGGTGCCGTAGTGAGCTTAGTTAATGTAGCATGGCAGGTCATCCCTGTAACAAGGTTGGCTGGGTGTGGCCTAGGGTGGTCTAGCTGTCTATGCAGACTCCTGCAGCATGGGTTCGAATCCAGCCCACTGCTATTTCAGAACACTCTCTGCTCTTTTTTTTTTCTATACGTCTGTTCTATCCAATAAACAAAAAATATGTGAGTGAGACTGCACCACTCCTTCACAAAAAAATGGTTGGCTTGGTGCGACGATATCTCAATCTGAAGTCCAAGGACTTTGTTCCATCTTTATGCCATTACGTTTCAGATGACTTGTCTTGGGGCAATCTATTGGTTCTCAAACTAGTCTTCTGACAACATTTTTACTCAGTTTGTTCAGCATTGATGCAGTTCAAACACACCTACTGCCTACAAGACATGATAATTAGCCAATGAGCCATATGAAAAAAGGTTCAAGAGAGAAAAGGAATCATATCCACAAAAAAAGTGTAAAGGGTTTGAGCAATGAAAAGATGCGGATTCCACTGGTCCTGTGAAGACCACTCTGGTACAGCGCCTAAATCTAATACCATCACCATCATGGGATAAATGGTGACAAAAAAACATGTGAAATGTGATAAAACTGGCTTTAAAATGGATGTCAAAGTATGTGGAACAAAATTCACAGAGAAAAATTCTAATCAGTATTTCTTTTTTTGATCACAAACAGGTCAACTTACAAAATGATAAAATCACATTGTGTACATCTAAAATCAAGAGACAGTGTATTACAGTGGTTTGTAGTGACTGGAAGGGCACATTTTCAATTTTTTTTGTCGGCAGTGTGTAAAACTCTCCGTATTCGTAGCTTTCAGTAGGACCAGGTTTTTTTTCTCACACCAGGAAAAACTCCCTAGATATACACCATTGATACACTATATATACAAAAGTAAGTGGACACCCCTTCAAATTACTGGATTCAGCTATTTCAGCCACACCTGTTGCTGACAGGTGCATAAAATCGAGCACACAGCCATGCAATCCCCATAGACAAACATTGGCAGTAGAATGGCCTTACTGAAGAGCTCAGTGACTTTCAACGTGGCACCGTCATAGGATGCCACCTTTCCAACAAGTCAGCTTGTCAAATTTCTGCCCTGCTAGAGCTGCTTCGTTCAACTGTAAGTGCTGTTATTGTGAAGTGGAAACATATAGGAGCAACAACGTCTGCCCTCGGTTGCAACACTCACTACCGAGTTCCAAAAGGCCTCTGGAAGCAACATCAGCACAAGAACTGTTCGTTGGGAGCTTCATGAAATGGGTTTCCATGGCCGAGTAGCCGCACACAAGCCTAAGATCACCATGCGCAATGCCAAGCCACGGCTAGAGTGGTGTAAAGCTTGCTGGAGTGGTGTAAAGCCCTGACCTCAACCCCATCGAACACCTTTGGGATGAATTGGAACGCCGACTGCGAACCATCATCAGTGCCTGACCTCACTAATGCTATTGTGGCTGAACGAAAGCAAGTCCCTGCAGCAATGTTCCAACATCTAGTGGAAAGCCTTTCCAGAGGAGTGGAGGCTGTTATAGCAGCAAAAGGGAGACCAACTCCATATTAATCCCCATGATTTTGGAATTAGATGTTTGACGATCAGGCGTCCACATACTTTTGGTCATGTAGTGTATCCATGGTGTATATCTAGGGAGCGTTTCCTTGGGTACTGGTCAGGTACGGAGCCACGTTTGATTGAGCCCTGATTGGATGACAGACTCTGTTTTTGGTCTGTAGAAGGCTTGTAGAATAATAGCTAGTATCACAAGTTTTTACTGACCATTTGAACTGACTAAGAAAAACTCTGTTCGCTATATCATCATTGACACTCAAAGTAGGGTTAATATGTAGTAGGAGTATTTACACATTCAAATTAAACTAGTAGACTTCTGTCTCGCACTTTTGTCAGGCAGCTGTCTCATTAATGTCTCATTAATAACATTGTTATAGCTTAGAGGTAAATTTGATCAACTTCTACAGGCTACATTTTACAACCTGTTTACTATCTGTAAACTTTGTGTCGTTCTTCTACAGTACAGGTGAAGTATTCAAAGTGCTCAAGACTGTAAGCACTAGGCAGTGTGACTTTTCCAAACTGCACTGCTGCTTTAAGGCTGTTTTTCCAGTTCTGTGTATGCAGCTGAAGGGTACAGGGCAGCGCTTTACTTTTCTGTGGTTAACAGTGTTTTACCGCAACAAGGGCAATTGTCTCTGTGGCAGTCATTCTCTCTTTTAGAACAGCAAGTTATCCATCGTCCTTTGGATTAGCAGCTAGCTACCTCCTATGCTTTTCATTCAGGCCTATGCACGAACACAGTTCGTGAAATGGCGATCCTGCGTATTTTCATCTTGTTACAAATCCCGGGGCTGCACGTTTGCTTATTTTTGCTATGCAACTACGCAGGGTCGCTATTTTGCATAGCTTATTGTAGTTCTTGCGTCTGTCCATAGGATATAAATGAGGCTTACGGGCCTTGTTTGGGGACCCAGGTGAAGTTCCAGCCTCCCAGGGTGTCCTTGCGGACAAAGGCCTGTCCCTGAGGAAAGCTGTGTGTCTTGAGTCTGACGCTGCTGGAAGGGTTTAGGGACATGCTGAAAGCTAGCTCTGTCCGGCTACGTGGGGTAGACAGTTCAGGGTACTGAGTCGTCACATCACCCCCTACAGGACTGGAGGGGCTACGGCAGTGCGGGCTGTGAGTGTGGTGCAGCCCGGGACTACTGTCCTGAGACAGGTTGGGAGAGGAGGCTAAGATGGGCCTGAATGGCTGTATTGGATCAATTGACAAGAGAGTGTTGACTAATTGTGGCAGTGGGGCTTCATAAAGGGTGGCCTGGAAATTGGGGGTGACTTCTATGCTAGGGCTGTATGGAGTAGAGGGCACAGTTCCAGAGACGGAGTCTGTAGAGACACTGTAGTCACTGTTGGTGTTAAAGCAGTAATCAGTGTATAGTCCTATACTGGCACCATGACCAGGGCCATCAGTAGGTGTGTCATAAGCGGTGGATTTATGATCGGTTGTTTGGCAGTAGTCACCAGAGGAGTCTGTGATGGAGCTGCATTTGGTGATGGAGTCAATGGGGGAGTTAAAGCTGTATTCAGTGGATGTTGTATCGATGGTGTCCTCGTCCTTCAGGCCCAAGGTCTGCAGGATCCACAGGTCCACAGGTGGGGTGCTGGCTAGCTCCTCTTCAGAACAGAACTGCAGGGACAAGTTCCGGCAGGTCCGTTTCACCTGAGAACCAAGGAGCTGACTGGCACTGAGGTTCCGGAATTCTCCAACACCATGCAGATTCTGGATTTCGGAATTCCGCTTCCGGTTCCTCCTCCTATCGCCACTCTGAGCAGAGAGAAGTCTCTATGGAAAAGGAGGAACACAAGTAAGGAGGCTGTTTGAGAGAAACTACACCTCTGTAAACTGGGAAAATGTTGATTTCCAAAGGGCACACTTACTATGCTACATTTATAGATAACTAGAGATAAACTCAGCTGAAATTAATCAATCAATCAGCCATGAATGGTCTTTGATTATGAAGTAATTACCTTTGTTTTTTCCTCCAACGTTTTCACAAATGAGGAGTTTAAGAATTCTTTGAGTTTGTTATTTTCCTCATGCAGTCTTGCCAGTTCGCCCTCTCTCTGTATCAACGTGTCTTGAAGCTTAGGAAAATGAAAGACAAATGTATAAGTATCTACAGTACAAATTATATATTCATTATTTTATTTACTTATTTGAAGAAGAAGATGATGAAAAATCTATTTTAGTGGCCCAAGTCTTGACGGCAAAATGAAAACATTTGGTTTTAAAGTGAATTTCCTGCAATTCTACACATTTTGTTATAAAAAATTTCCTGCAATTCTACCCATTTTGCCATGGGGTGGAGAGAAAATGTTTGTGGTTTTAAAGTAAATTTCCTGCAATTCTACACATTTTGCCATGACTTATGCCATTTTAATGATATCTGAGTGAGAGTGACTAGCAAAATCAATGTGGGCCCCTTGGAGGTCGTTATTCGGCCATGATTACTACACGTTTAGACAGCTACCTAGACTAACTTTCAGTTTTTCACAAAACCAGAAGTTAGCTAGTTAGATAAAACCTATTGTTAGCTAGTTAGATAGAACCTGACACAACTAAAAATGACTAAAACCTTAAATGTAAAGCGAACTAGCTACTACCCAGGAGAAAGCTCATGTTCGGTCCAACATATCAAAGTTTATTCACATTCATACTAATCAAATCAAACTTTGTCATATGCGCCGAATACAACAAGTGTAGATCTTAACCGTGAAATGCTTACTTACAAGCCCTTAACCAAGAGCGCAGTTCAAGAAGCACCATAGTCCCTCCAAACTCATTAAGCTCGAGACCCTGGGTCTCGACCCCGCCCTGTGCAACTGGGTCCTGGACTTTCTGACGGGCCGCCCCCAGGTGGTGAGGGTAGGAAACAACATCTCCACCCTGCTGATCCTCAACACTGGGGCCCCACAAGGGTGCGTTCTCAGCCCTCTCCTGTACTCCCTGTTCACCCATGACTGCGTGGCCATGCATGCCTCCAAATCAATCATCAAGTTTGCAGACGACACTACAGTGGTAGGCTTGATTACCAACAACGACGAGATGGCCAACGTCTACAAAACAAAGGAGATGATCGTGGACTTCAGGAAACAGCAGAGGGAGCACCCCCCTATCCACATCGACGGGACAGTAGTGGAGAAGGTGGAAAGTTTTAAGTTCCTCGGTGTACACATCACAGACAAACTGAAATGGTCCACACACACAGACAGCGTGGTGAAGAAGGCGCAACAGCGCCTCTTCAACCTCAGGAGGCTGAAGAAATTTGGTTGTCACCAAAAACACTCTTTTACAGATGCACAATCGAGAGCATCCTGTCGGGCTGTATCACCGCCTGGTACGGAAACTGCTCCGCCCACAACCGTAAGGCTCTCCAGAGGGTAGTGAGGTCTGCACAACGCATCACCGGGGGCAAACTACCTGCCCTCCAGGACACCTACAGCACCCGATGTCACAGGAAGGCCAAAAAGATCATCAAGGACAACAACCACCCGAGCCACTGCCTGTTCACACCACTATCATCCAGAAAGCGAGGTCAGTACAGGTGCATCAAAGCTGGGACCGAGAGACTGGAAAACAGCTTCTATCTCAAGGCCATCAGACTGTTAAACAGCCATCACTAACATTGAGTGGCTGCTGCCAACATCCAGACTCAATCTCTAGCCACTTTAATAATTAATAATTGGATGTAATAAATGTATCACTAGTCACTTAAACAATGCCACTTTATATAATGTTTACATACCCTACATTACTCATCTCATATTAATATATTGTACTCTATACCATCTACTGCATCTTGCCTATGCCGTTCGGCCATCGCTCATCCATATATTTATATGTACATATTCTTAATCATTCCTTTACACTTGTGTGTATAAGGTAGTTGTTGTGAAATTGTTAGATTACTTGTTAGATATTACTGCACGGTCGGAACTAAAAGCACAAGCATTTCGCTACACTCGCATTAACATCTGCTAACCATGTGTATGTGACCAATAACATTTGATTTGATTTGATTTGAAAGTTAAGAAAATATTTACCAAATAAACTAAAGTAAAAAATTATAAAAAGTAACACAATAAAATAACAATAACGAGGCAGGGGGTACTGGTACCGAGTCAATGTGCGGGGGTACAGGTTAGTCGAGGTAATTTGTACATGGAGATAGTGACTATGCATAGATGATAAACAGTGAGTAGCAGCAGTGTACAAAACAAATGGAGAGGGGGGGGGTGTTAATGTAAACAGTCCAGTGGACATTTGATTAATTGTTCAACAGTCTTATGGCTTGGGGGCAGAAGCTGTTAAGGAGCCTTTTGGTCCTAGACTTGGCACTCCAATACCGCTTGCCTTGCGGTAGCAGAGAAAACAGTCTATGACTTGGGTGACTGGAGTCTCTGACAATTTTATGGGCTTTCCTCTAACACTGTACTATATAGGTCCTGGATGTAAGGAAGCTTGGCCCCAGTGATGTACTGGGCTATACGCACTACCCTCTGTAGTGCTTTACGGTCAGATGCCGAGCAGTTGCCATACTAGACGGTGATGCAACCGGTCAGGATGCACTCGATGGTGCAGCTGTAGAACGTTTTGAGGATCTAGGGACCCATGCCAAATCTTTTCAGTCTCCTGAGGGGGAAAAGGTTTTGTCGTGCCCTCTTTACGACTGTCTTGGTGTGTTTGGACCATGATAGCTCGTTGGTGATGTGGACAACAAGGAACTTGAAACTCTCGACCTGCTCCACGTTACAGCCCTGTCGATGTTAATGGGGGCCTGTTTGGCCCGCCTTTTCCTGTAGTCCCCGATCAGCTCCTTTGTCTTGCTCACATTGAGGGCGAGTTTGTTGTCCTGGCACCACACTGCCAGGCCTCTGACCTCCTCCCTATAGGCTGTCTCATCATTGTCGGTGATCAGGCCAATCACTGTTGTGTCATCAGCAAACTTAATGATGGTGTTGGAGTCATGTTTGGCCACTTAGTTGTGGGTGAACAGGGAGTACAGGAGGGGACTAAGTACACACCCCTGATGGGCCCCAGTGTTGAGGATCAGCGTGGCAGATGTGTTGTTGCCCACCCTTACCACCTGGGGGCAGCCCGTCAGGAAGTCCAGGATCCAGTTGCAAAGGGAGGTGTTTAGTCCCAGGGTCCTTAGCTTAGTGATGAGTTTTGAGGGCACTACGGTGTTGAACGCTGAGCTGTAGTCAATGAATAGCATTCTCATGTACAGATGAAGTCGGAAGTTTACATACACCTTAGCCAAATACATTTAAACTCAGTTTTCACAATTCCTGACATTTCATCCTAGTAAAAATTCTCTGTCTTAGGTCAGTTAGGATCACCACTTTATTTTAAGAATGTGAAATGTCAGAATAATGTAGAGTTAATGATTTATTTCAGCTTTTACTTCTTTCATCACATTCTCAGTGGGTCAGAAGTTTACATACACTCAACTAGTATTTTGTAGCATTGCCTTTAAATTGTTTAACTTGGGTCAAACGTTTCGGGTAGTCTTCCACAAGCTTCCCACAATAAGTTGGGTGAATTTTGCCCCCTTCCTCCTGACAGAGCTGGTGTAACTTAGTCAGGTTTGTAGGCCTCCTTGCTCGCACACACTTTTTCAGTTCTGCCCACAAATTTTCTATGGGATTGAGGTCAGGGCTTTGTGATGGCCACTCCAATACCTTGACTTTATTGTCATTAAGACCTTTTGCCACAACTTTGGAAGTATTCTTGGGGTCATTGTTCATTTGGAAGACCCATTTGCGAGCAAGCTTTAACTTCCTGACTGATGTCTTGAGATGTTGCTTCAATATATCCACATATTTTCCCTTCCTCATGGTGCCATCTATTTTGTGAAGTGCACCAATCCCTCCTGCAGCAAAGCACCCCCACAACATGATGCTGCCACCCCTGTGCTTCACAGTTGGGATGGTGTTCTTCAGCTTGCAAGCCTCCCCCTTTTTCCTCCAAACATAACGATGGTCATTATGTCCAAACAGTTTTATTTTTGTTTCATCAGACCAGAGGACATTTCTCCAAAAACTATGATCTTTGTCCCCATGTGCAGTTGCAAACCGTGGTCTGGCATTTTTATTGGCAGTTTTGGAGCAGTGGCTTCTTCCTTGCAGAGCGGCCATTCAGGTTATGTCGAAATAGGACTCGTTTTACTGTAGATATAGATACTTTTGTACCTGTTTCCTCCAGCATCTTCACAAGGTCCTTTGCTGTTGTTCTGGGATTGATTTGCACTTTTCGCATCAAAGTACGTTCATCTCTAGGAGACAGAAGGTGTCTCCTTCCTGAGCGGTATGACGGCTGAGTGGTCCCATGGTGTTTATACTTGCGTACTATTGTTTGTACAGATGAACATGGTACCTTCAGGTGTTTGGAAATTGCTCACAAGGATGAACCAAACTTGTGGAGGTCTAAAAAAAAAATCTGAGGTCTTGGCTGATTTCTTTTGATTTTCCCATGATGTCAAGCAAAGAGGCACTGAGTTTGAAGGTAGGCCTTGAAATACATCCACAGGTACACCTCCAATTGACTCAAATGATGTCAATTAGTCTATCAGAAGCTTCTAAAGCCGTGACATAATTTTCTGGAATTTTCCAAGCTGTTTAAAGGCACAGTCAACTTAGTGTATGTAAACTTCTGACCCACTGGACTTGTGATACAGTGAATTATAAGTGAAATAAACAATTGCTGGAAACAATTGCTGGAAAAATTACTTGTGTCTTGCACAAAGTAGAGTTTGTTAAAACTATAGTTTGTTAAAAATAAATTCGTGGAGTGGTTGAAAAACAAGTTTTAATGACTCCCACCTAAGTGTATGTAAACTTCCGACTTCAACTGTAGGTGTTCCTTTTGTCCAGGTGGGAAAGGGCATTGTGGAGTGCGATTGAGATTGTGTCATCTGTGGATCTGTTGGGGCGGTATGCGAATTGGAGTGGGTCTAGGGTATCCGGGCGGATGCTGTTGATGTGAGTCACGACCAGCCTTTCAAAGCACTTAATGGCTACCGACGTGAGTGCTACGGGGCGGTAATCATTCAGGCAGGTTACCTTCGCTTCCTTGGGCACAGGGACTATGGGGGTCTGCTTGAAACATGTAGGTATTACAGACTCTTGGAGAGGTTGAAGACACTTGCTAGTTGGTCCGCGCATGCTTTGAGTGCACGTCCTGGTAATCTGTCTGGCCCCACGGCTTGTGAATGTTGACCTGTTTAAAGGTCTTACTCACATCGGCTAATGAGAGCGTTATCACACAGTCGTCCAGAAAAGCTCTCATGCATGCTTCAGTGATGCTTGCCTCGAAGCGAGCATAAAACTGAGTGTTACTGTGTAACTTTTTATTATTTTTTACTTTAGTTAATTTGGTAAATATTTTCTTAACTCTTCTTAAATTGCACTGTTGGTTGAGGGTTTCAAAGTAAGCATTTCACGGTAAGGTCTACACTTGTTGTATTCGGCGCATGTGACAAATATAGTTTGATTTGATTTGAGGTGGCATACACCTCAATGCCATTGGATGAATCCCGGAACGTATTCCAATCTGTGCTAGCAAAACAGTCCTGTAGCGTAGCATCCGCGTCATCTGACCACTTCCGTATTGAGCGAGTCACTGGTACTTCCTGCTTTAGTTTTTGCTTGTAAGCAGGAATCAGGGGGATAGAATTATGGTCAGATTTGCCAAATGGAGGGCGTGGGAGAGCTTTGTATGCATCTCTGTGTGTGGAGTAAAGGTGGTCTAGAGTTTTTTTTCTCTGGTTGCTCATGTGACATGCTGGTAGAAATTAGGTAAAACGGATCTACGTTTGCCTGCATTAAAGTCCCCGGCCACTAGGATCGCCGCCTCTGGATGAGCATTTTCTTGTTTGCTTATGACCTTCTACAGTTGGTTGAGTGCAGTCTTAGTGCCAGCATCGGTTTGTTGTGGTAAATAGACGGCTATGAATAATAAAGATGAGAACTCTCTTGGTAGATAGTGTGGTCTACAGCTTATTATAAGGTACTCAACCTCAGGCGAACAATACCTTGAGACTTCTTTAATATTAGACATTGCGCACAATCTGTTATTGACAAATAGACACAAAACCCCACCCCTTCTCTTACCAGACGTAGCTTCTCTGTTTTGCCGGTGCATGGTTAATATTAGACATCGCGCACCAGCTGTTATTGACAAATAGACACACAACCCCACCCCTCATCTTACCAGACGTAGCTTCTCTGTTTTGCCGGTGCATGGAAAATCCCGCCAGCTCCACATTATCTGTGTTGTCGTTCAGCCAAGACTCGGTGAAACATAAGATATTACAGTTTTTAATGTCCCGTTGATAGGCTAATCTTGATCGTAGGTCATTGATTTTATTTTCCAATGATTGCACTTTGGCCAATAGGACGGATGGAAGTGGGGGTTTACTTGCTCACCTACGAATTCTCAGAAAGCAGCCCGACCTCCGCCCCCTTTTTCTCCGTCTTTTTTTCACGCAAATGATGGGGATTTGGGCCTGTTCCCGAGAAAGTAGTATATCATTCGCGTCGGACTCGTTAAAGGAAAAAGTTTCTTCCAGTTCGAGGTGAGTAATCGCTGTTCTGAAGTCCAGAAGTTATTTTTGGTCATAAGAGACGGTAGCAGCAACATTATGTACAAAATAAGTTTAAAAAAAAGTTACAAACAATGCAAAAAAACTAACAAAATAGCACAGTTGGTTAGGAGCACATAAAACGTCAGCCATCGTCTCCAGCGCCATTATTCGGCCCTTTTGTACACTTTTTACTTTGTTGATGCCAACAACAATAACTTTTCCAAGTGCGGTGAGTAATGATGGTGATGCTGCACAGTGATTCTTCTCTCACTCACACACTGCCACAATGCTTGTAACAACCGAGAGTGAGAATGAAGCAGTCAGTGGAGGTGGGGGAAGTGACTCAAATTCCAGCAGCAGAGGCCTTTTCAAAATAAAAGTTCCTCAATGAATCTGGTGAGAAAAAAAAATAAAAATAAAAGTATTGTGAATTGCTGTATTTATTTTATTATTGAGATGGAGGGCATTTGACCTGCTTCTAACATTGGAGGGAGATGTCCCCCCTGTCCCTCTGGCTCCTATGCCCTTGTACACAGGTAGCACCTGAAATTGCCCCTGCACACAGGTAACACCTATGCCCCTGCACACAGGTAGCACCTGAAGAAACCCTCCAGTTTTGTTAGTGTAAATAGCTACCTGCTTGTTTCTCTGCAAATGTGGTGACAGGTGGTCAGTCCAGATTGGGTCAGTTCGAGAGGTCCCAAAGTCCAAGCAGGAGTAGAGTTCTAGGTGGGAGAGAAGACAGAGACATGGCCCTAAATATCAGAAATACAGCAATAATAGCAGCAAATAGAAGTAAAGGCCTGTGATAGATAGGCCTACATGAGTAAGTAATGTGTACAGTATAGAGAAAATAAACAAATCATTTGAAAAAAAAACAGAAGCCTTAGGATGTGATTTTAAATCAATCCTACTATGTGATATCCAAATTAGGAAAATTCCAGTGATAAACGAGCCAGCCACATGGAGTCTCGCGCTGAACCTGGCATATCACTGCGAAGTAAATTTTAATTTCAACAGACTTACCCCGCTGTGTTGGCTCGTGCTGGCAGGCTGTGTCGTCCGGGGGACCAGCGGCCCAAAAGGAGGCCACAGTCACCGTGGAAACGTCAACACTGTCTGCCGACGTTGGGGCTGGGTAAGGGCAGTTGTAGAGCTGGCCCCCTACAAAGCTCAGATCTTGACAAGTCAGGGCAGCGCTCTGTAAAACAAATAGGCACGAGGGATACCTCGTCAATAAAGTGAAAGTTTATCAATAAAAGTCCTAATTGTATATTATAACATATTCATAATTGTCAATTGTGACAATAATTCATCACCTAATGCAGACAGATGTGATTAATTGGGATAAATGGTGATACATTGTGAACTCTCTTTGTCTCTTACTTTCTAGCATGGAAATATTAAATAAATTGGCTTCAATGATGCAACATCCTTATTTGATGTGAATTCCAGTCAGATCGAATAAACACACTATCAGATGTAAATATAACTGAATGATTAATTCAACGTCACAAGCAATCCACAATTTCCCATGCCGTAATGTGATATACGGATAAAGTTCCTCGAGAGTTATAGCGATCAACATGATCTATCTATCTACCTGTTGCGTCTGCCTTATCCAAACTGTGCAAATTCTCGATCATGACTCCCGCTCACAAAATCTCAGCACTTCAGTCAACATTGTAGGTAGGCTACGCTGTTTTACAAAAATGTAATCAAATTTATTTACAAAACTAGTCACATGCAAATCGGCAAATGCACCAAATTGCCGGTGAACACTGTGCGTAAAAATGCGCTTCGTGGTCACCATGCGCTGATGAACACTAACACAACAATAAAGTCAATATTATTAGGAAAATGGACAACAATACATACATACATGTTTAACTGTCAAATGATGTGACCAAGACACTCACCATGGTGAAGGTAGGGTCACACGGAGTAGGGCGCGTGTGGGGCTCCGGGAACGCTCCGAACCTGTAAGGAGAACTGCTGCGTGGGTTGGGGGAGGTGAGTAAAGTAGACTACAACTAATCTTAATTTTGCAGTAGCAGTAAAGCCTGAGCTCTATCCCCACTCTCCAAGCAATCTGATTTGACGATCTAAAGCTGTCAAACTTGTGACGTGTGATATTGGACAGTTGGAGTCTTGGTGATCCACATCTGCGCCGCTTGTTTCATTTAATCAGAACGAATCAAGATGCGTTGTTATGCACGTCTCTTAATGTAATAGCCTACACTGACACTTATTGTATTTTGCAAGGTGCGTGAGTATATAGCCGCATCATCAAGTAATTCTGCTCAGAAGAAATATGATGGAGAGATAAAAATAATCTTAGGGCATCTGTGCGCGGGACTCCGTCCATTGGATGGCGCAGAGTTAATGTTTAAACCAAGAACAGATAGACATGGGGAATGAATCGTCTGTCATGGGTAGACATGCATATACCCCCACCTCAACTCAACTGGCAGTTAAAAGAAAGGAACATACCTTTGAGTGACACATTAACATGGTATTGTATGAGACATGAGGTAAGAGAGAGAGAGAAGGGAGAAGGGAGGGGGGCAGCATTGAGGAAGGAGGAGGAAGAGGGTAGGGGTGTACTGTATTTATTGTAATGATGCTGGTGGTATATTTTCGGAATGATTTCTAGCTTCAACTGTGCATTGGATCAATTGAGCAATAGACCGTTGGCTACATACATATTCCAGAGAATGAGGAATGAGTTAGTGAGACATTCCATCCTCAGTGCCATATTGCATGATAGCTTAAAGGTCCTGAACTGTCATTCTGAAAATATTTTTTCTCTCATGGCAGGATGTCAAGTAAAAAAAACATGATATTAACGGTAGCAATTCATAGCAATCTAGTTTCTGTAATGTTTGTTATCATTACCCTCACACCTCATGATTATATTTGCACATACACTGCATTCGGAAAGTATTCAGACCACTTGACATTTTTAAAATTTTTGTTATGTTACAGTCTTATTCTAAAATTGTTAAAATTGCATTTTTCCCTCATCAATTTACACACAATACCCCTTAATGACAAAGCAAAAACAGGTTTTTAGACATTTTTGCAAATGTATATAAAAAAAAACAGAAATATGACATTTACATAAGAATTCAGACCCTTTACTAAGTACTTTGTTGAAGCACCTTTGGCAGCGATTACATCCTTGAGTCTTCTTGGGTATGACGCTACAAGTTTGGCACACCGGTATTTGGGGAGTTTCTCCCATTCTCTCTGCAGATCCTTTCAATCTCTGCACAGCTATTTTCAGATCTCTCCAGAGATGTTAGATCGGGTTCAAGTCCGGGCTCTGGCTGGGCCACTCAAGGACACCTGCGTTGTCTTGGCTGTGTGCTTAGGGTCATTGTCCTGTTTGAAGGTAAACCTTCGCCCCAGTCTGAGGTCCAGGGCTCTCTGGAGCAGGTTTTCATGAAGGATCTCTCTGTACTTTGCTCCATTCATTCTTGCCTAAAACCTGACTAGTCTCCCAGTCTTTGCCGCTGAAAAACATTCCCACAGCATGATGCTGTCACCACCATGCTTTCCTCCAGATGTGACGCTTGGCATTCGGGCCAAAGAGTTCAATCTTGGTTTCATCAGACCTGAGAATCTTGTTTTTAGGTGCCTTTTGGCAAACTCCAAGCAGGCTGTCATGTGCCTTTTACTGAGGAGTGGCTTCCTTCTGGCCGCACTACCATGAAGGCCTGATTGGTGGAGTGCTGCAGAGATAGTTGTCCTTCTGGAAGGTTCTCCCATCTCCACAGAGGAACTCTGGAGCTCTATCAGAGTGACCATCGGGTTCTTGTTCACCTCCCTGACCAAGCAAGGCCCTCCCCCGATTGCTCAGTTTGGCCAGGAGGCCAGCTCTATGAAGAGTATTGGTGGTCCAAACTTCTTCCTTTTAAGAATGATGGAGGCAACTGTGTTCTTGGGGACCTTCAATGGTGCAGAATGTTTTTGGGACACTTCCCCAGATCTGTGCTTCGACGCAATTCTGTCTCGGAGCTGTACAGACAATTCGTTCGAACTCATGGCTTGAGTTTTGCTCTGACCTGCACTGTCCACTGTGGGACCTTATGTACAGGTGTGTGCCTTTAAAAATCATGNAGCCACACACACACACACACACACACACACACACACACACACACACACACACACACACACACACACACACACACACACACACACACACACACACACACACACACAAACACACATCCCTTTGGTGGTTCAGCTCTGATCTGGTCATACCCTTGTTTCAGACCAGGTCCTTAAAGACCAGGTAGCATATAATGAATCCTACTGTATCAGATATTTATGTAGTTGGTGCTGTATATTAACTAATATACATGGGTTCTAACTTGAAAAATGTGTTGTTAGTTTACAAATGTATGCTCCCCACACATAAAAACCACGAAGACTACTGGAAAGGCCCGAACGCAAGATTGTAATTTTGGTGAGCCCACTGTACATGATAAACTGGTGTGCAACAAGTTTTAGTATGGAATATGTCTGTGAGGATTTTTCTACACTATTCACAACATATTTAGACAATTGCAATCTTTATAGAATAAAAATCTAATTTAATAAATTACATGTGGAAAAACCTATTTGAGTGAACATTATCAAGCCAGCAGCAGATGAAACAGAAAGTGTATTCTCTCCTCCCTCTCTCCCTGGTTTTAGCTTGCAGCTATCACTGTCTAGCTGGCTAGCTTTAGGATATTTACTAGCCCATACCAGTGACAAACTTAGCTGTTATCGACATATGGCAGTACACAAACAAAATCTAGCTCACTTATTTTGAAAGCTAGAAAGAAACAGAAACAGAGAAGCTAAAGTTAGCTAATGCCTCTTCAGCAAGAAGCAACTGTGACAACATCGATCGTTAGATAAAAAAATTAACTCTCCCATTGAACAAAATCCACAATCCACCCCTCTAAAGAAAGCCTGTCTCTGGGACTTCTCCTGAATTACCCCAGATCCGCGATCAGATCCATGACCAAAGCGTCACATTTAAATTTAGCTCGCAAGAAGGCTCTATAGAAAACTCCCCCAGCACCACAGACACCATCCAACGAGCCATCCACACACACAGAGAGCCCAATTGCAGACAGCCAGCAGCTCCCAAAACACAATGTATGCTCCAGAAATAAACTTTCCCATTGAGCAAAATCCACAATCCATCCCTCTGAAGAAAACCTGTGTCCTTTGTCCAAAATGCCACCAGATCCACGATTGAAGACATGGCCATTTCGGTTAAGCTCGCCATCCACACATATAGACACACACACAGTTTTAGCCCCAGCCACAGGGTTCTATACAGAAACATTGACCTCCATCGCGACCAAAACTGCTCTTTTCCCATAGGCTTGTACTATCTGTTACCAACAGCTGGCAGACACGTTCATTTGGTTACTTTAGCATTAATCAGTGTAATTTAGATGGAAGAAGTGAGCTTAATGCAGCAGCTAGCTCTTTCACTTACCAGGTGAAGCCCTGGTATTTACATTTTTTTTTAATTATTTCACCTTTATTTAACCAGGTAGGCAAGTTGAGAACAAGTTCTCATTTACAACTGCGACCTGGCCAAGATAAAGCAAAGCAGTTCAACACATACAACAACACAGAGTTACACATGGAGTAAAACAAACATACAGTCAATAATACAGTAGAAAAAAAACGAATTTATATACAAAGAGTGCAAATGAGGTAAGATAAGGAAGGTAAGGTAAGGCAATAAATAGGCCATGGTGGCAAAGTAATTACAATATAGCATTTAAACACTGGAATGTTAGATGTGCAGTAGATGAATGCGCAATGTAGAAAAACTGGGGTGCAAAGGAACAAGATAAATAAATAATTACGGTAGGGGATGAGGTAGTTGGTTGGGCTATTTACAGATGGGCTATATACAGGTGCAGGGGTCTGTGAGCTGCTCTGACAGCTGGTGCTTAAAGCTGGTGAGGGAGATAAGTGTCTCCAGTTTCAGAGATTTTTGTAGTTCGTTCCAGTCATTGGCAGCAGAGAACTGGAAGGAGTTGATAGCCATGGAAGTTCTCAAGGATAATATGTGCCCCGCAGATTGACGAATAGATGCCAAATTCACCCGCCTCCTTCTCACAAATGTATTCCACTTTTTACAAACTATTTAATTTGCGTGGCCATAGAGACATACTGACATTTGCATAGCAAGTGTTGCTACACCCTGCTACCACGCAAAGCTTGGCCATCTTGATGAATAAAAATGGAATTGCTAGCTAGCTCCATATCACGAATCTATAACTGTTTTTCGCTTTTTTTTCACAAGTATATAAAGGGTGAGCATGGATTTTTATTTCCTCACTGTGTGACGCTGACTGCCGCTGTGGGATTGTGTCCGAAGTTAGAGCTGATTTGTTAGAGCTGACTTTTAGAACGATATTACAGTATTATTAAAATGTATTTAAGTTTTTAATTTGGGAATGTTTTCTTGGGGTGCCCTAAGTTACTATTACATACGTTTCTGGCCTTTAGAAATAGCTGCTACATGCCCTTTAAGTGTGGTCCTCTGTGTGGTTTTGTTTTGTTTTCAGTGTTGCAGAGAGGAGGAGGAGGGGCTGTGCAGGCAGCGAAAACCAGTTTTTGTTTCGTGGGCACCGAGGGTTTTGCTGGTCCTTTCTGGTCCTTTCTGTCTTAATTGCAGGGTTTTAGAGTGACTTTGTGAAGTGTTCCAGGGGTGGCGAGGAGTAGGGGGGGCAAAGGAGGAGGAGGAGGTGGGGGACGTGGGTGTTAGTGTTTACTCCTATCCTCTCTAACTGACAATTAAAGGGATAAGAACTTCTCTCCTTTCACTCGTCATTGCCTCTTTTCCCTCTCTCCGATTAAGATCCTCACCCCCTCCCATTTGCCATTGAAGTAAAACTATACATAGCCAAAGGATTTCTATGCGTGCCAACGTACCTGTTCGGAAATCTGACTGAATCCCCATTGAAGTAACTGAGTTTAGAATCATTTCATGTAAAGTCTTAGTACTACCATTGCAAATATAGTAATTTATGATGCCTTTATCCAAAACAACAGACTGTCATCATACACACATTTTCTGAACATGTGACCCCCACGATACAAACATGGTGGGAACACTAGTCCATGGCTCCACCAATCCAATGCTTTTAGGTTCGTGGGGAGTAGTGAATGGGTGCATACTTCAGAAGAAAGTAGATGTTATTGGTACACAGGCAGGAAAGTGGGAGAATGAATTAACCTTATTGGGGAGCAATATACTGTATGTATGTCAGAAGCTGGGGACTATTACCGCAAGATCACTTTGCGCTGTACCAGTGCCAGATAAACCACTAGAAGTAAAAGGCCTAAGTGTTGTCATTGCGCCTTTGTGTTAAATGAATGACTGTTTTCGTCCCTCTCTCCTCCACCACCGCCCTGTGCCCTCCTGCCGGCATCATTTTGGATCATTATTTTGTTACTTTTCCGACTCAAGAATGAGCTACATAAAGTAGCTTAACTGCTCTAGCTGTAACGGATGTAGTTTCATTAATTACATTTTTTATCAACATCGTCTGTTTCAACATATCTGTGGAAATAATGTATTGTATGCAGAAAAATGTATCTTCTGTTTTGGTCACTATATACAAGCAAAGGTGTGATATGAATACATGCAAAAAGTTGCTAAAGGTTTTCCTTACCTTTTTGGTCTTTCATACCCGTATCCGTCCCTTATCCCTGGTAAATTGTCCCTTCTCCTCATCCAAATCCACACTTTATGCCTTTTCCGTCAGAAAAGTTTAAAACGTAGAACACCGTTTCTAGCTAATCATTTCTTTGCACCCCATCACACCACTGATTCAGACAACCGTTTAATGCATTTTGGTTTGAAGGCACCCTTACAGTATGTGTGAGTGAGTGATTGTGTGAGTGTGCGTGTCTGTGTATGTGTCGCTTTGTGTATGCAGTCATGCGTGTGTACGTACGTGCGTGTGTGCATGTGTGTGTGTATGTGTGCACGAGCAGGGAATCCTGAAAGTGTGTCCAGACAGTGGAAATGGAGGGGAGTGTCGAGGCCACAGTCAGGACACTGCTTTATATCCATTGGTAGCAGGACGGAAGCACTTTCGTAAGCAGTCAGATCCTCAGATTCAGTCACCCCTCCCCTGCCCCTCCACCTCCTTAAAGTTCATCCAAATTACTGCTGTAAGCAGTCTATGGACAAGGTCTGACAGCAATCCATGCTTTGGTTTTGTTTACCTGACCACTGAAGCTAAATGCTGCCTTTTTAGCATTTGTCAATGTTACCGATATTAGATTTGTTTTGCACTTTATGTACCTTCATTGTGCTATACAATTAATTTGAGATACATTCGGATGATTTGGAAACATTTCTAATATCGGTACCATTGACTTGCATTGAATTTGCAGTGCCCAGTTAAACAAAACTAAAGCCTGGATTGCTGTCATGCTGTACCTTGTCCATAGACTGCTTACAGGGTAAGGAAACCAATTAGTAATCGTGTAATTTGTGTGAACTGTCCTTTAACTCCCTCCATACCCCCCTCACCACACTCTCCCTCTATCCATCCCTTCACTCCTTTACCACTTCACAGCTCTATCCCTACATCTGTCTATCCCTCCATACTCTCCACCCCTCCATCCCCTTAACTCCCTCCATACCCCCCTCCATCCATCCATCCATTCATACGTCCACTCCTTCACAGCTCTCTCTACATCTGTCTATCCCTACATACTCTCCACCCCTCCATCCCCTTAACTCCCTCCATCCATCCATCCATCCATACCTCCACTCCTTTACCCCTTCACAGCTCTATCCCTACATCTGTCTATCCCTCCATACTCTCCACCCTCCATCCCCTTAACTCCCTCCATACCCCCCTCCATCTATCCATTCATCCATCCATTCATGCCTCCACTCCTTCACAGCTCTCTCTACATCTGTCTATCCCTCCAAATCCTGTACACCTCCACCTCGATCCTCCCTCCACTCCTCCACCCCTCCACCTTCCCCACCATCTACGGCTAGACGCTGACTAACATACTATCCATTCGGACCCCCCCTACTTCTTAGCCAGTTGGCCAGTTAATTGCTCCGTGTTCAGGGCCAGTAATGAGGCTGTACAGGTGGGCTACCTGGGAGTCTAACCCCGTGGCCCTGGCACAGATGTCAGCTAGGTCGGCCCTTTCTCTGTTGCACCCCCCCTGCAGAGAGCTCTAATGACAGGGGGCTGCAGACAATGGATTTGTTGGGCAACAAGCGGGCCACTCTGGCTGCCTGCAACCTGTTGTTAAGTGGTAAACAGGCCTTTTGGACTGTTCCCTGTCTGCATGAGGCCTGGCTCACACTGAGTTAACATGATGGCTCCAGAAACTATAGATTTGAGGCCAGGATTCTATCCAAGCCTAACTATAGAGCAGCCCACTTGTATAGGTAATTTACGGTTGAGCTGACATGTGCAGCGCTTACCATAACGCAACATCTGCAAATGTCGGGAGAAATGCTTTTGAAAGCCGAATTGTCGGCTGTATAAAGAGTGACCTGCGCTACAGTGGGGCTTGGATTGAATCCCAGTTTCAGTAAAAGAGGAGTGAGTTTCAGTAAAAGCGGAGTGATTGATGAAGTAATCCATTATTAGTAATCAACTGATCCATTGAAGATAAACAGAGGTAAGTTCTGTGTTAAATTATGCTTAGAGTAACAACATAGGCTAATGACCTGCATGATGTTCTCCATTAAGGGCCAATTCCTAACTTTAGATCAGCTCATATCAATGGGAGAAGTGCGAAACTTGAGTCAGGAGTTAAGCACATGCATTTCAAGTTAGGATTTCACCTTAGTTGACAAGGTCTAAATCACCAGCACTGACCGCTACCTAAACATTTATGCAAACAAGAAATTAGTACATTTCAACATATCACAGCTCTGGCTTTGCAAGCACCTAACTTTTCAAGTTAACCATTGACTGCTATGGCACATATTATGCAAATCAGCAACTTACTCCATACATGTTGTGTGTGTCATCACACTATTTGCTAATTTACCCCAATATAAACAGGGTTGCCTACAATAATAGTCCAACAATGTGCGCCACGTGTTCTCAAA
Source organism: Hucho hucho (assembly GCA_003317085.1). Classification (NCBI taxonomy): domain Eukaryota; kingdom Metazoa; phylum Chordata; class Actinopteri; order Salmoniformes; family Salmonidae; genus Hucho; species Hucho hucho. Next base: position 8,688 of record QNTS01005127.1, on the reverse strand, counting down.
AGCACCTGTGGAGAGTGTCTAAAGTCACAGCCTGGCATGCTTGACTTCTTCACGGGGGGCCTCTTAACTTCCACCTGTCCCCTCCTTAACTCCATTTGGTGTTAACCCCCCACTCCTCCTGCTCAGACCATATATGATTATTAACCTCCTTCCACAGTGACTGTCCGTATCTGGCTGTTAACTATCAGTGCTGTGGCTAGGGCCGTTAGTTAGCGACGTGCTGCTAATCTTCTTTTATCTCAATAGTCACCTGCTGAGAGCCCTGTGCCAATTAAGCCCTCAGCTCCCAGAGAGCCCCAGAGAGCAATGCAGAGGGAGTCCCGCCCTGCACTGGCCCAGAGCATGAGTCCTTCTCGTCCCCCAAACGGACCAGCCCAGCTGCCCCAGGCGTGCCGAGGACCTAGGAGGACCCCCTTTCCCTAACGTGGTATGCCACTGGCAAGGGAAGCCCTAAACCGGATCCTTTTGTTTGGAGTAGGAGAGGCATATTGGTTCCTGCAGGACGTGTCCCCCCCCCCGTACCGGGGCGTGATTCCCTCCACGCTGACATCAAAGTAGTGCCAGTCAAAGGATACAGGGAGGACAGATATGCTTGTAGAATAGTAGTGGGGACTCCAAGAAACTACAGACACTTAAACAGCTTTTTAGCCCATACAAGTCTAATCTCTGTCTTAACCAGGGGAGCCCTTACTGCTATTAATCCATACAAACACATTGAATAACAGGTTCACTACATAGAACATTGGGCCAGTAACCGAAAGGTTGGTGGATTGAATCCCCGAGCTGACAAGGTAAAAATCTGTCGTTTTGCAGTTAACGCACTGTTCCTAGGCCGTCATTGTAAATAAGAATTTGTTCTTAACTGTCTTGCCTAGTTAAATAAAGGTAAACATATTTTTTTAAGGATGATCAATTGAAACAGGATGCACCTGAGCTCAATTTTGAGTCTCATAGCAAAGGGTCTGAATACTGTTTACATTTTTTATACGTTTGCAAAAATGTTTTCGCTTTGTCATTATGGATATTGTGTGTAGATTGATGAGGGGAAAAAATTATTTAATACATTTTATAATAAGGCTGTAACATAACAAAATGTGGAATAAGTCAAGGGGTCTGAATACTTTCCGAATGCACTCTAAACCGAGCACTTTGGCTTGATGGATTGACCCAGCAGCTGGGTATTTTTTTTATGCAATCCTTGGGTTATTTTCAGTGTCATCCGAATTTCAATTTTGCTTGCATATTTTTGCCTTCTCTACCATCCCGACCCCTCCCTTTCCTACACACACAATCAAGATATGATTTTTAATTTGAAATAACACATTTTTATTGCCTGCATTTCAGAGAATGAACAAGAATATATAATCTTTTTTAAATAGCCCATTGAAACAAAGCCCTATTGTCTTAATATGTATTATTTCACAAGATAAGATTTCATAAGATAGGATTGATTATTATAATTTATTTATATTATTTAATGAACCAAACAGTCCACACATCACACTAAAGCCTCAATTTAACTTGATGTGCACTCAGATTGCAAACAGAGAAAAACAAAGCATGTGTGTGTGTGTGTGTGTGAGACACTGTCTATCTTAAGTGCTATTAACACAGATCTGTCTATCACAGTGTCAGAGCTAATCAATAGATATTCACATTCACTGACACACTTCGGCTATCTTATGTGACAGCACACACACACAGACACCATGCCGCTTTGCCATACAATAATGGTCTACATTTGGGTCGAGTTAAAACATTGTCACACAGAACAAATGTAAAATATTACATTTGAAGGTCACTCTACTAAGGACATGGACTAATGACTCATTACTTAACTTCTTAGGGCTAGGGGGCAGTATTTTGAAGTTCGGATGAAAAACGTGCCCAAAGTAAACTGCCTGTAAACTGCCTGTTACTCAGGCCCAGAAGCTAGTATATGCATATCTGTGAGTATAACAGAACTGATATGGCAGGCAAAAACCCAAGCAAAATCCATCCGGGATGTCTGAATCAGTCATGTCACACTATTTTCAATTGGCATGCTATTCAATGCTGGGTATTTTAGCTCCCAGATTGCAGTTCCTATGGCTTCCACTAGATGCCAACAGTCTTTAGAAAAAGGTTGGAACGTTCAATCATGAAAATCAAGGGAGTAAGACCACTAGTTCCTGGGTTCACGTCAAGTGTCCTGTTTTGGATTCTGCGCGTAACAGGGAATGCGCGCTCAGTTCTTTTTCTCTTCTATTCAGCAGGTTATATTCCGTCTGAAATATTATAGTGTATATTGATTTTAGGGTATCTGAGTATTGATTACAAATGCTGTTTGACTTTTTTCTGCAAACTTTATGGGTACTTTTGGGATATCGTTTGTCTGCATGGATGAAAGCCTTTGGGCAGGTGGATTACTGAACAAAACGCGCCAACCAAACGGAGCTATATGGATATAAAGAGGAACTTTATCGAACAAAAGGACCTTTTATTGTGTAACCTGGACGCTTTGATATGCCATCAGAGGAAGATCATCAAAGGTAAGCAATTTAGTTTATGCTATTTTTGAGTTTTGTGACACCTCTGCTGGTTATGTTATT
>QNTS01005126.1:43849-54733 GCA_003317085.1 Hucho hucho | reverse complement strand
GAAAAAAAATCCAGAAAATCACATTGTAGGATTTTTAATGAATTTATTTGCAAATTATGGTGGAAAATAAGTATTTGGTCACATACAAACAAGCAAGATTTCTGGCTCTCACAGACCTGTAACTTCTTCTTTAAGAGGCTCCTCTGTCCTCCACTCGTTACCTGTATTAATGGCACCTGTTTGAACTTGTTATCAGTATAAAAGACACCTGTCCACAACCTCAAACAGTCACACTCCAAACTCCACTATGGCCAAGACCAAAGAGCTGTCAAAGGACACCAGAAACAAAATTGTAGACCTGCACCAGGTTGGGAAGACTGAATCTGCAATAGGTAAGCAGCTTGGTTTGAAGAAATCAACTGTGGGAGCAATTATTAGGAAATGGAAGACATACAAGACCACTGATAATCTTCCTCGATCTGGGGCTCCACGCAAGATCTCACCCCGTGGGGTCAAAATGATCACAAGAACGGTGAGCAAAAATCCCAGAACCACACGGGGGGACCTAGTGAATGACCTGCAGAGAGCTGGGACCAAAGTAACAAAGCCTACCATCAGTAACACACTACGCCGCCAGGGACTCAAATCCTGCAGTGCCAGACGTGTCCCCCTGCTTAAGCCAGTACATGTTCAGGCCCGTCTGAAGTTTGCTAGAGAGCATTTGGATGATCCAGATGAGGATTGGGAGAATGTCATATGGTCAGATGAAACCAAAATAGAACTTTTTGGTAAAAACTCAACTCGTCGTGTTTGGAGGACAAAGAATGCTGAGTTGCATCCAAAGAACACCATACCTACTGTGAAGCATGGGGGTGGAAACATCATGCTTTGGGGCTGTTTTTCTGCAAAGGGACCAGGACGACTGATCCGTGTAAAGGAAAGAATGAATGGGGCCATGTATCGTGAGATTTTGAGTGAAAACCTCCTTCCATCAGCAAGGGCATTGAAGATGAAACGTGGCTGGGTCTTTCAGCATGACAATGATCCCAAACACACCGCCCGGGCAACGAAGGAGTGGCTTCGTAAGAAGCATTTCAAGGTCCTGGAGTGGCCTAGCCAGTCTCCAGATCTCAACCCCATAGAAAATCTTTGGAGGGAGTTGAAAGTCCGTGTTGCCCAGCGACAGCCCCAAAACATCACTGCTCTAGAGGAGATCTGCATGGAGGAATGGGCCAAAATACCAGCAACAGTGTGTGAAAACCTTGTGAAGACTTACAGAAAACGTTTGACCTCTGTCATTGCCAACAAAGGGTATATAACAAAGTATTGAGATAAACTTTTGTTATTGACCAAATACTTATTTTCCACCATAATTTGCAAATAAATAAATAAAAAATCCTACAATGTGATTTTCTGGATTTCTTTTTCTCATTTCGTCTGTCATAGTTGAAGTGTACCTATGATGAAAATTACAGGCCTCTCTCATCTTTTTAAGTTGGAGAACTTGCACAATTGGTGGCTGACTAAATACTTTTTTGCCCCACTGTATGTCCTTTAAAGAGATTTAGAGCTCTCTCAGGTGTTAGTAACATTGTTGAACCACATGTTCCATTACCTGTAATTGGTGGCTCATACTTGGTGGTTGGGTCCACCTCTTTCTTTTTGGATTAACCCTTTAGTTTCTAGTTGTTATACTGTGTAGAAACACTAAGGAGAAGGGTCTAGAAAGCTATAGCAAACTTTTCTTCGTACAGTAACTCTTAGAATGGAAAATTATATCTAATTTGCAACAACAAAAAGATCTCAATGTGTTTTCCTCCACTATATCGTGTAAACCTTCCCTCCATTTTGACAAACACAGATGGGACTGAAAGCTAATTTGTTCTGTCTGTGCATTTTCATCAGCCTAGTCAAACGGGAAGTGGCTTTTTGAATTTCCTGCACATAGTTTAGGGCTCACACAGGCTACAAAACAATTATAAGGTAGAAAAAAGCCTGCCTGCCTTGTGAAAGCTATTACACGGTTAAGTTAGCTTTTCAGTGAGTGTGTGGGTGTGCTTGGGTGCATGTGTTGCAGGAAATCCTGTTTACTATAGAACAAGCTGAGCAGGGAGGAAGCAAGAGCCAACCACCCTGTAGATTAGAACGTGTACTTTGATGACTAATTGTCTCTCTCTCTCTCTCTCTCTCTCTCTCTCTCAATTCAATGGGCTTTTATTTGCATGGTTGGTAAACATATGGACTAGACAATAAACAAAAGGGTAATAAACAATAAAAAATGAACAGTAAACATTACACTCACAAATGTTTTTAAAATAATAGAGACATTTCAAATGTATTTTTATGGCTATATACAGTGTTGTAACAATGTGCAAATAGTTCAAATAAAAAAAATATGGGTTGTATTTACTATGGTGTTTGTTCTTCACTGGTTGCCCTTTTCTCGTGGCAACAGGCCACACATTTTGCTGCTGTGATTGCACACTGTGGTATTTCACCCAATAGATATGGGTTAATCAAAATTATTTGATTTGTTTTCTAATTTATTGGTGGAGATGGTGGCTGGTGGAGATGTTTGTACAGACCATGAAACATGCCTTAAAAGCGTCTTGTGTGGAGGGACACTGCACCAATGCTTGAACAGCTACCTAGTATCCTACAGGAACACGTCTCATGCAACCACCAAAGCTTCACCTGCATTGCTACTCATAAAGAGAGACCTATGCACAAGATTCGACCTACTCAAACCTCAGAAAGCAAAGGAGAAGTCAACAGGAGAGTCAAGTCAAATGTTGTGAACTGAGCGCAAAGGACAGAGCTTTCAATCCTGGAGAAACTGTCTTAGCTAGGAACTACTTTGAAGGACTGAAGTAGGTTTCTGCTACAGTCATTGCTCAGACTGGTCCTGTCTCCTACACTGTCCAGACTGCAGAGGGTGTCATCTGTAAAAGTCACAAAGATCTGTTACTGACAAATAAAACAACACTGTCAGAACCACAGTCATAAGTGGTCCTGAACTGTTACTGGGTAACACCTTGACTCAGTCAACTAGGGGCTAACAGTCATCTATGTGTCTCTAATATGCTCATACATTTGGCAAGAAGCAAGAAGCAGCTCAGATTCCACCTAATTTTGTGGGCAGTGTGCACAGAGCCTGTCTTTTCTTGAGAGCCAGGTCTGCCTACGGTGGCTTCTCTCAATAGCAAGGCTATGCTCACTGAGTCTATACATCGTCAAAGCTTTCCATAATTTTGGGTCAGTCACAGTGGTCAGGTAGTCTGCCACTGTGTACTCTCTGTTTGGGGCCAAATAACATTCTAGTTTGCTTTGTTTTCTTGTTAATTATTTCCAATGTGTCAAGTAATACTTTTTTTGTTTTCTCATAATTTTGTTGGGTCTAATTGTGTTGCTGTCCTGGGGCTCTGTGGGGTCTGTTTGTGTTCGTGAACAGAGCCCCAGGACCAGCTTGTTTAGGGGAGTCTTCTCCATGTTCATCTCTCTGTAGGTGATGGCTTTGTTATGGAAGGTTTGGGAATCGCTTCCTTTTAGGTGGTTGTGGAATTTAACGTATATTTTCTGGATTTTGATAATTAGCAGGTATCAGCCTAATTCTGCTGTGCATGCATTATTTGGTGTTTTACGTTGTACGCAGAGGAGTCACTTAGTGCATTCATCTTCAGATAGCTAGGTGAGACAACCACATATCACAGTTAGTTCATTCATCTTCAGATAGCTAGGTGAGACAACCACATATCACAGTTAGTTCATTCATCTTCAGATAGCTAGGTGAGACAACCCACATATCACAGTTAGTTCATTCATCTTCAGATAGCTAGGTGAGACAACCACATATCACAGTTAGTTCATTCATCTTCAGATAGCTAGGTGAGACAACCACATNATCACTGTCCCAGTATTTTATGGATCTGGCAGTTAGGCCATGAGTCTGGCTGCTCGTGATGACATGACCATACACTACTCAACAGACCAGAGCCAAAACCCCCTGATTACAGTGTGTCGACCAGAGGTCTGTGTGTTTGTGTGTGTGTATGTGTACGCGTGCGCGAGCCTGTGTGTGAGCCTGCGTGCGGATGTGTGTGTGTGGGTCACACACAACGACAATGGCTGATAAACAGGGTAAAGCATGACAGATCCAGCACCAGTACTCCTTCTGCTCCCGCTCTTTGACCACTGACCTCTATGAGTCTGGGAGTCTTTATTCCTCCAGTTTAAGCTCTGCTCCACTGGGGCTGACTGACCTGTTCAAAAGGTACCAGCTGCTCTGTCCCGTACATCACAGACATGGCCCTCCAACCACCAGAGAGCCATAAAGCATTAGAAACTGAGATTTCTCTCTGTTCTGGCTGATTATCTAAGCAGTGTCCCTGTAAATATACAGGACATACCATACAGACAGCGGAGGGTTAGTTCTGGTATTTCAGTGTTTGTGTATACATTCTGGTTTACATACACCTTAGCCAAATCCATTTAAACTCCGTTTTTCATAATTCCTTACATTTAATCCTGGTAAAAAAAATCACTGTTTTAGGTCAGTTAGGATCACCACTTTATTTTAAGAATGTGAAATGTCAGAATAACAGGAGAGAATGATTTATTGCAGCTTTTATTTCTTTCATCACATTCCGAGTGGGTCAGAAGTTTACATACACTCAATTAGTATTCGGTAGCATTGCCCTTAAATTGTTTAACTTGAGTCAAATGTTTCGGGTAGCCTTCCACAAGCTTCCCACAATAAGTTGGGTGAATTTTGGCCCATTCCTCCTGACAGAGCTGGTGTAACTGAGTCAGGTTTGTAGGCCTCCTTGCTCCCACACACTTCAACTGTATGTGTGTGTGTGTGTGTGTGTGTGTGTGTGTGTGTGTGTGTGTGTGTGTGTGTGTGTGTGTGTGTGTGTGTGTGTGTGTGTGTGTGTGTGTGTGTGTGTGTGTGTGTGTGTGTGTGTGTGTGTGTGTGTGTGTGTGTGTGTGTGTGTGTGTGTGTGTGTGTGTGTGTGTGTGTGTGTGTGTACCCATGCTGCAGCAGCCCCAGTTGCCCGGCTCTCTGCTGCCAGAGCTGTTTCCTGCTCAGAGCTGTTGCTCAGGCGGGAGGAAGTGTTTTACCGAGCAACAGGCATCTCAGAGTAGGTCTGCAGGGATGAAGCAGAATGCACACACACACACACACATGCAGTATATAGGCACCCGTAGCATGGGTAAAGATGCTAGGATGTAGGGATATTTAAATAATCTGTTGGAAGTCTCCCAGGTCGTTTATATTTAGGTTCTGACAGAGCGTTAACAAGGTCAACCTGACAACAGGATTTGTTTGGCCTGTCTTCATAGGGTAATACTACAACAACCTGTTGTGAGATTTATTTTTCTCTATAACTATTATTTTCTTTTGACTGTTCCACAGTCTCAGTGATTGTCAGAACAAATTGCTTAAGGGGCTCAATGTGATTTAGTTTTCTAAAACAAATGGGTTCTGCTCTGTATTCACTATGACTTATTTTGATACCATGGATGGTCAGTCCTTGCATCCCTTGTTTTGCCTATGAATTTGAGAGTGGTTGCATTTTTCCAGCACCATCCCTCAGCTTTTCACTGAAACGGTGGAGGGTGGAACACTTTGATACTGTTTTAATTGCTGATTGCCGCTTTAAAGTCAACCAGTGCTCTCTGTCAGATGATATGCTGCTCTGAATGTTATTAACTGTTGACTCCACTCCTCTGCTCCAATGTTGCAGAGGTGCACCATTGTTACATAGTAGTTACATAGTAGTAGCATAACTTCAGCCACACTTTACCCTGTGTTAAAGGAAGACTTTATCCCTGTGTTAAAGTAGGATTTTCTCCCTGTGTTAAAAGAGGGTTTTCTCCCTGTGTTTAAGGGGATATTCTCCCTGTGTTAAAGGAGGATTTTCTCCCTGTGTTCAAGGAGGATTTTCTCCCTGTGTTCAAGGAGGGTTTTCTCCCTGTGTTAAAGGAGGATTTTCTCCCTGTGTTAAAGGAGGATTTTCTACCTGTGTTAAAGGAGGATTTTCTGCCTGTGATAAAGGAGGATTTTCTGCCTGTGTTATGGTAGGATTTTCTGCCTGTGTTAAAGGAGGATTATCTCCCTTTGTTCAATGAAGATTTTCTGCCATTGTTCAAGGAGGATTTTCTCCCTCTGTTCAAGGAGGATTTTCTCCCTGTGTTCAAGGAGGATTTTCTCCCTGTATTAAAGGAGGATTTTCTGCATGTGTTAAAGGAGGAAACGGTAAAGTCAGCCTCCCCTTCTGATATTCCCATCCGGAAGTTTGTCCATCCTGCAGGAGGAATGCTAATGAATTTCAGGAAGGAGGTGGGAAAACACACATTCACACACACACACACACAACCGCACGGACTCATACACACAACCGCACACACACACAGGCCATGTCCGAAATCTGTCTGGCCTACTGAAATATACTGTTTACTAATAGGAACATACTGTTTACTAATAGTACTAAATCAAATCAAATCAAATGTTATTGGTCTCACACACATACAGTTGAAGTCGGAGTTTACATACACTTATATACACAACCACTCCACAAATTTCTTGTTAAACGAACTAGAGTTTTGGCAAGTCGGTTAGGACATCTACTTTGTGCATGACACAAGTAATTTTTCCAACAATTGTTTACAGACAGATTATTTCACTTATAATTCACTTTATCACAATTCCAGTGGGTCAAAAGTTGACATACACTAAGTTGACTGTGCCTTTAAACAGCTTGGACAATTCCAGAAAATTATGTCATGGCTTTAGAAGCTTCTGATAAGCTAATTGACATAATTTGAGTCAATTGGAGGTGTACCTGTGGGTGCATTTCAAGGCCTACCTTCAAATCAATGCCTCTTTGCTTGACATCATGGGAAAATCAAAAAATAATAATTGTAGACCTCCACAAGTCTGGTTCATCCTTGGGAGCAATTTCCAAACGCCTGAAGGTACCACGTTCATCTGTACAAACAATAGTACACAAGAATAAACACCATGGGACCACGCAGCTGTCATACCGCTCAGGAAGGAGACATGTTCTGTCTCCTAGAGAACGTACTTTTGGCGAAAAGTGCAAATCAATCCCAGAACACCAGCAAAGGACCTTGTGAAGATGCTGGAGGAAATAGCTACAAAAGTATCTATATCCACAGTAAAACAAGTCCTGTATCGACATAACCTGAAAGGCCGCTCAGCAAGTAAGAAGCCAGTTCTCCAAAACCGCCATAAAAAAGCCAGACTACGGTTTTCAACTGCGCATGGGGACAAAGATCATACTTTTTGGAGAAATGTCCTCTGGTCTGATGAAACAAAATTAGAACTGTTAGGCCATAATGACCGTTATGTTTGGAGGAAAAAGGGGGAGGCTTGCAAGCCCAAGAACACCATCCCAACCGTGAAGCATGGGGGTGGCAGCATCATGTTGTGGGGGTGCTTTGCTGCAGGAGGGACTGGTGCACTTCACAAAATAGATGGCATCATGAGGAGGGAAAATTATGTGAATATATTGAAGCAACATCTCAAGACATCAGACAGGAAGTTAAAGTTTTGTCCAAATGGGTCTTCCAAATGGACAATGACCCCAAGCATACTTCCGAAGTTGTGGCAAAATGACTTAAGGATAACAAAGTCAAGGTATTGGAGTGGCCATCACAAAGCCCTGACCTCAATCCTATAGAAAATTTGTGGGCGGAACTGAAAAAGTGTGTGCGAGCAAGGAGGCCTACAAACCTGACTCAGTTACACCAGCTCTGTCAGGAGGAATGGGCCAAAGTTCACCCAACTTATTGTGGGAAGCTTGTGGAAGGCTACCCGAAACGTTTGACCCAAGTTAAACAATTTAAGGGCAATGCTAACAAATACTGATTGAGTGTATGTAAACTTCTGACCCACTGGGAATGTGATGAAATAAATAAAAGCTTAAATAAATCGTTCTCTCTACTATTATTCTGACATTTCACATTCTTAAAATAAAGTGGGGATCCTAACTGACCTAAGACAGGGAATTTTTACTCTGATTAAATGTCAGGATTTTTGAAAAACTGAGTTTAAATGTATTTGGCTAAGGTGTATGTAAACTTCCGACTTCAACTGTATTTAGCAGGTGTAGCGAAACGATTATGTTTCTAGCTCCATCAGTGCAGTATTAGCTAGCAATACACAACAATACACACAAATCCCCCAAATAAATAAAACATATCAGGATGAGCAATGTCAGAGTCCTGAACATAAATATATATGTATATGATGTTGTGTATAGACAATATGGACAGTATATGAATAGAAAAGGTGTGTACAGCAGTAGTTATATATGATGGTGTGTATAGACATTTTGGACAGTTATATGAATAGAAAAGGTGTGTACAGCAGTAGTTATATAGGATGAAACATGACTAGAAGACAATATATACTGTACACATGAAGTGGTTAAAACAGTATGTAAACATTATTAAAGTGACCAGTGTTAAATTTCTCTGTACAGAGGGCAGCAGTCTCTAAGGTTCAGGGTAGAATACCGGTGGGTAGCCAGCTAGTAGCAGTGACTAAGGTTTAGGGCAGGGTACTGGGTGGAGACTAGCTAGCGGTGACTGTTTAACAGTCTGATGGCCTGGAGATAGAAGCTGTGTTTCAGTCTCTTGGTTCCAGCTGATGCACCTGTACTGTCTCCGCCTTTTAGATGGTAGTGGTGTGAACAGGCCGTGGCTTGTGTGGCAGAAGTTCTTGATGATCTTCTTAGCGTTCTTTTGACACTTGGTGCTGTAGATGTTCTGGAGGGCAGGGAGTTTTCCCCCGATGGTGTGTTGGGCTGACCACACCACCCACTGGAGAGCCCTGCGTTTGCGGACGGTGCAATTGCTGTACCAGGCGGTGATACAGCCCGACAGGATGCTCTCAATGGTGCATTTGTAGGTTTGTGATGGTCTTAGGGGCTATTTAGAATGTAGTCTACTGTTTAGTAAACATTTATGCAGTAAGCCACAAATATCAACATGCTACAAGGCGTTATCTAATGCGTTTGTTACCCGCCATTGGTTCATTTTGTAGAGCTCGTCCCATATTGGGGCGGCAGGTAGCCTAGTGGTTGGAGTGTTGGACTAGTAACTGAAAGGTTGCAAGATCAAATCCCCGAGCTGACAAGGTAAAACAAATCTGTCGTTCTGCCCCTGAACAAGGGGCATACCACCCTGGCTTGCTTCTGAAACTAAGCAAGGTTGGTCCTGGTCAGTCCCTGGATGGGAGACCAGATGCTGCTGGAAGTGGTGTTGGAGGGCCAGTAGGAGGCACTCTTTCCTCAGGTCTAAAAAAAATATCCCAATGCCCCAGGGCAGTGATTGGGGACATTGCCCTGTGTAGGGTGCCGTCTTTCGGATGGGATGTTAAACGGGTGTCCTGACTCTCTGAGGTCATTATAGATCCTATGGCACTTATCGTAAGAGTAGGGGTGTTAACCCCGGTGTCCTGGCTAAATTCCCAAGCTGTCCCTCATACCATCACGGTCACCTAATCATCCCCAGCTTACAATTGACTCATTCCTCCCACTCCTCTCCCCTGTAACTATTCCCCAGGTTGTTGCTGTAAATAAGAACATGTTCTCAGTAAACTTACCTGGTAAAATAACGGTAAAATAAAAATTTAAATAAAAAAAACAAGGCAGTTAACCCACTGTTCCTAGGCTGTATTGAAAATAAGAATTTGTTCTTAACTGACTTGCCTAGTTAAATAAAGGTAAACAAATTTTAAATAAATATATAAATATATATAACAGTGTACTTGATGAAAAGCCAAAATGTGTATGACATCCTGGCATTTAAAGCGTAAATTTTTTTAGAAATTTCACATACTATAAAACTTTCTATTTTTGCATACCCCAAAAGCCTACTATTTAGAATGCAAGTATGGGTATTTGGACACAGCCACTGTTTTATATACAATCTCTGTGTTAGAGTGCAGGCAGGATAGTGTCATGCTACAGAGAATTTTGAGATAATCTCTGGCTGATTTTAACTTCGGGATCGGTGTTCCGTCCACGTGGCGGTTAAGCTAACGTAGGCTAATACGATTAGCATGAGGTTGTAAGTAACAAGAAAATTTCCCAGGACATAGACATACCTGATACAGGCAGAAAGCTTAAATTCTTGTTAATCTAACTGCACTGTACAATTTACAGTAGCGATTACAGTAAAATAATACCATGCTATTGTTTAAAGAGAGTGCATAATTTTGAACATGAAAAGTTATTAATAAACAAATTAGGCACATTTGGGCAGTTACAAAACTCGGAACAGAAATGCAATGGTTCATTGGATCAGTCTAAAACGTTGCACATGCACTGCTGCCATCTAGTTGACAGAATCTAAATTGCACCTGGGCTGGAATAATACATTATGTCCTTTCTCTTGCATTTCAAAGATGATGGTACAAAAAAAATACATAAGAACGGTTGTTTTTTTCTTTGTATTATCTTTTACCAGATCTATTGTGTTATATTCTCTTACATTCCTTTCACATTTCCACAAACTTCAAAGTGTTTCCTTTCAAATGGTACTATGAATATGCATATGCTTGCTTTAGGGCCTGAGCTACAGGGAGTTAGATTTGGGAATGTCATTTTAGTCAAAAATTTAAAAAAGGCCTTTTTTTCTTTATGCCATGTCCATGTTTTCTCTCTCAGAAACATTCTTTGACACCTGCTCCAGAAGCCATATTAAAACACATGTTATTCTAAACAAGCAGATGTTTGTTTTCCCGATGACTCAAACAGATTTTGTTGACTTGGATCAAGTCCCTGATTTCCTTCTTTCTTTCTCTCTCTCTTTCTCTCTCTCTCTCTCTCTCTCTTTCTTTCTTTCTTTCTTTCTTTCTTTCTTTCTTTCTTTCTTTCTTTCTTTCTTTCTTTCTTTCTTTCTTTCTTTCTT
>QNTS01005126.1:2699-42755 GCA_003317085.1 Hucho hucho | reverse complement strand
TTTAGCTTACAGATGTATCCCTGTCCAGGCTGACATTCTTTAGCTTACAGATGTATCCCTGTCCAGGCTGACATTCTTTAGCTTACAGATGTATCCCTGTCCAGGCTGACATTCTTTAGCTTACAGATGTATCCCTGTCCAGGCTGACATTCTTTAGCTTACAGATGTATCCCTGTCCTGGCTGCCATTCTTTGCCACACTTCTCCTGTTGAGTGAGTCACACAGTGATTGGTGAGTAACAGTGATCAGGTGAATAGATCAAATCTAGTATCCAGAGGTATCAATGGCCACATCAGAAGAGAGGGGCTTCAATTCGTTTTTTAAGCATCAGGTAGAATAAAGCATGCTCTCACAACTACAGGAACCATGTCTCTCTCTGGTAGAACATACATAGATAGATAGCCTAACACAGTGTTTATGTTTTCATACTTCATCATAAAGAAGACGCACACAGGTTGGCGGTGACGTTTGACAACGCTCTGTTTCTCTGCCCTCTCCAGCACAGCACAGTCCACCTCGCGTGGGCGTTTCCGCTACCCAGCAACGAAACTGAAGTACAGACCAGACCGACTGAAGCTCGCTGTGGAACGAGCCGAAACGATACTGGAACAGACAGTAGTGGGAGAGTGTCTCTAGAACGGGAGGCAAGAAGAGAACACGGTTTCCCGCAGTTTCAGCATCTTTTTGCGATGTTATGAGTGAGATCCTCAGAGTCCCCCCTTTCGGATCCAGTTTTAGAAGTTATTTTTTATTCATGTCATCTGTCTGTTGCATGATTTAGTTATGAAGTGATTTGACTACCACGGTATATTGGTCATCGGAGTGCCACCAATAGGGTGGATCGACCTGTTAAGGAAAGCATTTTCAGTAAGGTAAGGTGTTCTGGCAATTTAGCCCTGAAGGGCAACTGGTAATTATGAGACCATGCTTTGATAGTGTACTGTGAAATATTGCGGAAAAAATGCTAACTAGAATTAAACAAACACACTATATATTGGGCACATGTGTTAGTTGTGTTGTCAACTAACGTGAATTAAACGTGAAATCAACAAACTATGTCACAATGCCATTGGATTTAGATTTAAAGTTGGGCGAAAAAAATAAGACATTCCCTTACATTTATATATTTTTTCAAATCTAATCTGTTTTCCACGTTGATTCAACGTCATCACGTTGCAATTTTTGGTTGAATTGACGTGGAAATAACGTTGATTCAACCAGTTTTTGGCCAGTTGACAACATTCGAGTTTCTTTTACTAAAGATGCCAAATCTATATTATCTATGCACATTGTAGGTTATTCGGTATAAAATAAGTTTTGAAGATTGAGAGAGGATTGCATTTAGCCTTAATCCAACTCACTTCATTTTCCAATCTTTCAAAACATGATTTCGACTGTATAGCCCACGGTTACAAACCGATAGTAATTACATCCAGGATGCTGTAGCCTAGGCATATTTGCTTTCTAGTTCAAAGCACATGCATGGCATTTACTCCGGCTTGTCAACATACATGACATCGGGACAGGTTTCTGTCTACTGCACGCACACGCGCACACACAGGGTGGGATCTCAACACTTGCCTGAGGGAAGTCAACTATAGTCTCATGTATTTGTTTTGTCTTGTGAGGTGAGAAAGGGCAAAGTGGTTTCCATATCCTTTACCAGTACTGTCACATCTCTATTCAAGATGACGAAATGTCTGATGTAGAGTTTTGGACATAGAAATAATTGGATTATGATTTGGGAAACACCACCAATACCATTTTGGAATCTACCTTTTTTTTTAGATTAGATCACAGTCGCTGTGTGTGGTTGTGTGTGGATTTATGAGATCAACAGCACCAGACAAACAGAATCTGCTCATTACATTTCAGACTGTATCATGTAGGATCTTAATTTGATCACTTGCTGAGTATTTTCCTGCACACAGCAGGAAATGTAAACTTGTAGTGTATTTGAGTCTTAAAAAGGCTTCTGAAGTTTGTAATTTCAGACTTGCCCTAATGAAAAATGTATCAACCCTTACAAAAATGTCAATTAATTATAATCTATATAATAATTCAAATTTCCTGTTGCTGCATTCTGGCACTGTGGGAGCCAATCATCTCTCTCTCTCTTTCTCTCTCTCTCTCTCTCTCTCTCTCTCTCTCTCTCTCTCAATTAAATTAAATTAAAATAAACATATGTTTACATTTCCAAAGCAAGTGAAATAGATAATAAACAAAAGGGAAATAAACAATAAAAAATGTACAGTAAACATTACACGCAGAAGAATAAAGATATTTCAAATGTCATATTATGGCTATATACAGTGTTATAACGATGTGCAAATATTTAAAGTACAAAAGGGAAAATAAATAAACATAAATATGGGATGTATTTACAATGGTGTTTGTTCTTCACTGACCCATAGCCTTGAGTGTTTGTTTGGTTTCCTGTCTGAGAAGAAGTTACTTCTGATGACTCAAGGCTTCTCTGTAGAAGTAATGTTAATAGTAGATGTTGTTATGGTTCTGAATCAGATTGAACCATCTGAATCATTTGGTCCCACACACTAACTAGCATTCATGGTGTATCACACTATGGTGTTATATAGTGTTTTACAATATGGATACATTTCTTATAACAATGATGTTCCTCTATATAAACTCAGTGCTGGGGGTTTGAGCCATCCCAAACCCATGCTGTTTCAGTATAGAGAATGTCTGCATTGACCATGATTAGTTGAGAACAGATGGGAGAACAACTCAGCACACTGGTCTAGGGCCTATCCTCCATAACCCAACAGATTGAAAGGCATGATATCCAATGGTTTCCTAGAGGGCAATTCCTCTCTACAGCAGCAAGGTGTTGGTCTGGTGTTTAGCAACAGTCAGTGGATGATATCGTGTTACTCTGATTTGGGAGTAGTTTGGAATCAGAGTTATGCAGTGTTAAAGCATGTTGTTCATTATCCTACAGAGAGACATAGAAAGAGATAGACAGAGATGGAGAAAGAGAGAGAGACCAAGATGGAGAAAGAGAGAGAGACCGAGATGGAGAAAGAAAGAAAGAAAGAGAGAGAGAGAGAGAGAGAGAGAGAGAGAGAGAGAGAGAGAGACCGAGATGAAGATAGAAAGAAAGAAAGAAAGAAAGAAAGAAAGAAAGAAAGAAAGAGAGAGAGAGAGAGACATCTACCTAACCATTTCCTGGCTCTGTTTGTTTCCTGTTTGTAACTTAGTAGTGTGTGTCCCCTTTTTTCCCTCCATTGTCAACTTCAGTCCTCCTACACACACACACACACACACACACACACACACACACACACACACACACACACACACACACACACTCCTGGCAGCCATCGAACGCTCTAGGGAGTGTCTGGGCATACTTTCTGCTCGGCACAGTAAGTAGTGTATCAAATCAGCAGTAATCTTATTTGTCAGGTTTATATCAAGGCTAATGCTGTTGTGCTATCCTGACCTGTCACCTGCAAAGCTGCTGCTGTAATTTGTTATGAGCGCTAATTATGCATTTAATTTATTTTGTGTTTTGTGGACAGCACACAAACTTGATATGGTGTCTTATAAGCCCATACTGTCTGGGCACCAATTGGTGTACAACACGGAAATAAGATAAATCAATAAAAATCTATAAATCGGTAGTAGTAGTCGTTGTCGTGCAGCAGCAGTAATCATTTTGGGGTTGCTTATATTTGTCCTGTTATACACACGTAATGGAAATGTATTTCTAATGTATTCCAACTCCCCCTTAGACAACCGCAGGGAGTGTAGTCTTGGCCAGGTTCACCATAGAGCTTGCCAAATGAGTTACCTCTGGTTCGTTCAAATCAAATTGTATTAGTCACATGCGCCGAATACAGCAGGTGTTGACCTTACAGTGAAATGCTTACTCACGAGCCCCTAACCAACAATGAAGTTGAAAAAAACCCGGATAAGAATAAGAAATAAAAGCAACAAGTAATTAAAGAACAGCAGTAAAATAACAATAGCGAGACTATATACAGGGGGGTACCGGTACACAGTCAATGTGTGGGGGCACCAGTTAGTTGAGGTAATATGTACATGTATTTGTATTTATTATGGATTCCCATTGCAGCAGCTACTCTTCCTGGGGTCCAGCAAAATTAAGGCAGTTTATACAATTTAAAAAACATTACAATACATTCACAGATTTCACAACTGTGAAATCTGTGAGGCCCCTACTCCACCACTACCACATATCTACAGTACTAAATCCATGTGTATGTATAGTGAGTATGTTATCGTGTGTGTGTGTGTATGCATTTGTCTGCCAATGTCTGTGTTGCTTCACAGTCCCCGCTGTTCCATAAGGTGTTTTTTAATCTGTTTTTTAAATCTAATTTTACTGCTGGCATGAGTTACTTGATGTGGAAAAGAGTTCCATGTAGTCATGGCTCTATGTAGTACTGTGTGCCTCCCATAGTCTGTTCTGGACTTGGGGACTGTGAAGAGACCTCTTGTGGCATGCTTTGTGGGGGTATGCATGGGTGTCCGAGCTGTGTGCCAGTAGTTTAGACAGACTGCTCGGTGTAGCTCGGTGCATTCAACATGTCAATACCTAGGTAGAGTTATTAAAGTGACTATGCAAAGATGATAACAACAGGAGATGATTGTGGACTGTTCTCTCTGTTACCGCATGGCAAGCGGTACCGGAGCACCAAGTCTAGGTCCAAGAGGCTTCTTAACAGCTTCTACCCCCAAGCCATAAGACTCCTGAACAGCTAATCAAATAGCTACCCAGACCCCTCTTTTACGCTGCTGCTACTCTCTGTTTATTATCTATGCATAGTCACTTTACTTCTACCTACATGTACACATTACCTCAATTACCTCAACTAACCGTTGCCCCTGCACATTCACTCTGTACCCCCTGTATATAGCCTCGCCATTGTTATTTTACTGCTGCTGTTTAATTATTTGTTACTTTTATTTTAAATTTTTTACTTATCTATTTTTTACTTAACACTTATTTTTTCTTAAAACTTGTCACGGATCCCCCCGGTACTGCTGCTCATTCCGTTCACCAGCTCCAGAGGTCTACGTCACCGGCCTTCTAGGCGTCACTGAACTGGATCATTACCACCAACCCCGGACTGTCTTGTCTCATTACGCACACCTGGTTCCTATTCCCCCTGATTAGTATGTGTATAATTGTGCCCTCTGTTCCCCATTGTCCTTGCTGATTATTGTTCCATGTCCGTTGGTCTTGTACCTGTGCTCTGTAATAATCGTCTTTTGTGTTAGTGTGCACTTGTTATTATGGGTCTCGTACCGTGTTTTGTTATTACGGGTCTCGTCCCGTATATTTATTAGAGGTTTACACCTCGCTCTTTCTTTTGGGTTACATCCCAGTGTTATATATATATATACATACACACACATACGTGTTTGTTTTGGGCTTCGTCCCCGTCATTTTAATGACGTATTCTAGCCATTTGAATGGCTTCCCCCACAGGGATTTGATCTGAAATGATTCTCCATGTTGATGATCTGGGATGTGATCTGAGATATTTCTCCATGATGATGATCTGGGATGGGATCTGAGATGATATGGGATGTGATCTGAGATGATCCTCCATGATGGTGATCCGGGATGTGATCTGAGATGATCCTCCATGACGGTCATCCAGGATGTGATCTGAGATGATCCTCCATGATGGTGATCTGGGATGTGATCTGAGATGATCTGGGATGTGATCTGAGATGTTCCTCTATGATGACGATCTGGGATGTGATCTGAGATGATCCTCCATGGTGATGACCTGAGATGTGATCTGAGATGATCCTCCATGGTGGTGATCTGGGACGTGACCTGAGATGATCCTCCATGATGATGATCTGGGATGTGATCTGGTAATGGAGGCTGGGTTTATGTGTTGCTAGGGGCAACAGCAGTGGGAGAGCCAGAGTGGATATTTAGGGAGATTGCGGTAGGTTGGGGAAAGGGAATATTTGGGCTAATATGTAAATGTAGGTGTGGAATGGATGCTAGAATCCCCATAAGTCTCACCAAACTTGAGTGGTTGAATGGAAAATTCTTTACCAAAGTCTAGTCCCATCTTTCATTAATGTAAATTAACATGGATTATGTCAGTGCTGTCACAAAGGCCAGTTCTCCATGGGGACTCCAGACTGAGTGCTCCATTTCGAAGCAGCCACAATTATGACATTCTTCATTCTTCCCTCTAAATAGTCTTTTCAGTGTCGCTTTTCTCCCTCTCCTCCCTCTTTTCTCCAATGCAGCATCTGTGTGCAATTACCATTAGGGTTTTTATCCAGTGCGAGCCAACAGAGGAAGCTGTTATGTCTAAGTCACAGCATGTGGATTGTCCATAAGGAGCTCTATTCATCAGAGCAGACTAAAGCCCCCCACATTGACTGACTGTGACAATGGTCTTCACTTCCACCAGCTAGCTGAGACAGGAGTCTTCAATAAAGAGATTGACTCTCTCTTTCGCTCTCCCTGTGTCTCTCCCTGTGTCTCTCGCTCTCTGTCTGTCTCTTGCTCTGTGTGTCTCTCTCTGTGTGTCTTTCTCCCTGTCTCTCTCTCCCTGTGTCTCTTTCTCCCTGTGTCTCTCTCCCTGTCTCTCTCTCTCTGTCTCTCTCTCTCTGTGGCTCTGTCCCTGTCTCTCTGTCTCTCTGCCTGTGTCTCTCTGTCTGTGTCTCTCTGTCTGTGTCTCTCTGTCTGTGTCTCTCTGTGTCTCTTTCTCTCTCCATTTAAATTCCATTTTCAATTTAAGGGGCTTTATTGGCATGGGAAACATGTTTACATTGCCAAAGTAAATGAAATAGATAATAAACAAAAGTGAAATAAACAAAAAATGAACAGCAAACATTACACTCACAAAAATTCCAAAATAATATGTCTATATCAAGTGTTGTAATAATGTACAAAAGGTAAAATAAATATAGGTTGTATTTACAATGGTGTTTGTTCTTCACTGGTTGCCCTTTTCTTGTGGTAACAGGTCACAAATCTTGCTGCTGTGATTGCATACTGTGGTATTTCACCCAAAAGATATGGGAGTTGATCAAAATTGGATTTGTTTTCAAATTCTTTGTGGATCTGTGTAATCTGAGGGAAATATGTGTCTCTAATATGGTCATACATTTGGCAGGAGGTTAGGAAGTGCAGCTCAGTTTCCACCTCATTTTGTGAGTAGTGTGCACATAGCCTGTTCTCTTGAGAGCCAGGTCTGCCTTCATCGGCCTTTCTCAATAGCAAGGCTATGCTCACTGAGTCTGTACATACTCAAAGATATCCTTAATTTTGGGTCAGTCACAGTGGTCAGGTATTCTGCCACTGTGCACTCTCTGTTTAGGGCCAAATAGCATTCTAGTTTCCTCTGTTTTTTTGTAAATTCTTTCTAATGTGTCAAGTAATTATCTTTTTGTTTTCTCATGATTTGGTCAAAATCATGTTGCTGTCCTGGGGCTCTGTGGGGTCTGTTTGTGTTTGTGAATAGAGCCCCAGGACCAGCTTGTTTAGGGGACTCTTCTAGTTAATTTCTCTGTGGGTAATGGCTTTGTTATGTAAGGTTTGGGAATCGCTTCCTTTTAGGGGATTGTAGAATTTAGGTGATTGTAGAATCGCTTCCTTTTAGGTGATTGTATCGGCCTAATTCTGCTCTGCATGCATAATCTGGTGTTTTACGTTGTAAACGGAGGACATTTTTGCAGAATTCTGCATGCAGAGTCTCAATTTGGTGTTTGTCCCATTTTGTGAATTCTTTGTTGGTGAGCGGACCCCGGACCTCACAACCATAAAGGGCAATGGGTTATATAACTAATTGAAGTATTTTTAGCCAGATCCTAATTGGTATGTCGAATTTTATGTTATTTTTGATGGCATAGAATGCCCTTCTTGCATTGTCTCTCAGATCAATCACAGCTTTGTGGAAGTTACCCATGGCACTGATGTTTAGGTTGAGGTATGTATAGTATTTTGTGTGCTCTAGGGCAACGGTGTCTAGATGGAATGTATATTTGTGTTCCTGACAACTGGACCTTTTTTGGAACACCATTATTTTTGTCTTACTGAGATTTACTGTCAGGGCCCAGGTCTGACAGAATCTGTGCAGAAGATCTAGGTGCTGCTGTAGGCCCTCCTTGGTTTGGGACAGAAGCACCAGATCATCAGCAAACAGTAGACATTTGACTTCAGATTCTAGTAGGGTGAGGCTGGGTGATGCAGACTGTTCTAGTGCCCTTGCCAATTCGTTGATATATATGTTGAAGAGTGTGGGGCGTAAGCTGCATCCCTGTCTCACCCCAAGGCCCTGTGGAAAGAAATGTGTGTTTTTTACAATTTTACCACACACTTGTTGTTTGTGTACATGGATTTTATAATGTTGTATATTTTTCCCCCAACACCACTTTCCATCAATTTGGATAGCAGTCCCTCATGCCAATTTGAGTCAAAGGCTTTTTTGAAGTCAACAAAGCATGAGAAGACTTTGCCTTTGTTTTGGTTTGTTTGTTTGTCAATTATGGCGTGCAGGGTGAATACGTGGTCTGTCGTACGGTAATTTGGTGAAAAGCCAATTTGACATTTGCTCAGTACATTGTTTTTGCTGAGGAAATGTCTGAGTCTGCTGTTAATGATAATGCAGAGTATTTTCCCAAGGTTGCTGTTGACGCATATCTCACGGTAGTTATTGGGGTCAAATTTGTCTCCACTTTTGTGGATTGGGATGATCAGTCCTTGGTTCCAAATATTGGGGAAGATGCCAGAGCTGAGATGATAGAGTTTAAGTTTAGACAATTGGAATTTGTGGTCTGTATATTTTATCATTTAATTTAGGATACCATCAACCCCACAGGCCTTTTTGGGTTGGAGGGTTTTGTATTTTGTCCTGTAGTTCATTCAATGTAATTTGAGAATCCAGTGGGTTGTGGTAGTCTTTAATAGTTGATTCTAACATTTATATTTGATCATGTATATGTTTTTGCAGTTTGTTCTTTGTTATAAAGCCAAAAAGATTGGAGAAGTGGTTTATCTATACCTTTGGATAGATAACTCTTCTTGTTGTTTGTTTAGTGTTTTCCAATTTTCCCAAAAGTGGTTGGTCTATGGATTCTTCAATTACATTGAGCTGATTTCTGATGTGCTGTTCCTTTCTTTTTACATAGTGTATTTCTGTTTTGTTTTAGTGATTCACCATAGTGAAGGTGTAGGCTCAGGTTTTCTGGGTCTCTGTTTTTGTTTGGATAGGTTTCTCAATTTCTTTCTTAGGTTTTTGCATTCTTCATCAAACCATCTGTCTGTCCTTCTCGCTTTTGGCCTTTGTTAATAACTATGGGACTGTGTCATCTAAATATCTGTCATCTGTCCCATTGCCAGCAGACTTCAGAAAGCCATTGGTGCCTTTGACTCAATGACAGAGTACAGGCTAAATATCCATAACACATGGGGCACATTACATTTTCCAGCAAAACATAAAGTGACATTGGAATGGCCTGGTGAATGTCTGTGGTGTTTTTTTTATTGATATGTGTAGCTCATGTATCTGATGCTGTCTGGACAAAGAGTATGTATGCCAAGGTACATGGGCTACATATAGTAAGACAGAGGGATGCCGTTTCGCTCGCTCAGATGCTTTCTCCGGCAAGATAACGGTAGTTAATTGCAAAAGAAATCTATGAAAAATGTATCATGAGAAACTAAATAAACATGTAAGCTATAGCAGCCTATAGGTGGGTAAATTATGATTTCTTCCCTGTCTTCTTTCTCTCTGGCGGTGGCGTGAATTATGAACAACTGTATACGTGTCTGCAGAGGCCGGTCGGTCAAAGGCTTGACCATTTGGAGCGGGCCAAATCCGACCTAACAAAAACAGCCACAGACAGAAAACCCTGCCAGGGATGGTTAAAACAGCTGTTCTCAAAACAGTTTGTTATGGACTTGGGGCTCATGTACGACACATTTGAATTCGCCCTACTTTCCGAGTGCTTAGCTTACAGAAACGTACCACCTCTATAGCATATGCAAATAAACTGATCCACCTTATGAACCTTATCACACCAACGAGATCTGGGATCCAAATTCACTACGTGTCTGCCTTGATGTTCATAACTCCACGGACCCCCTCTTTTGCAGTGGAACCCAGAACGACATGTCACCACTTGGTTACGCTGCTGTCCTTTCAGCACCATGATTCAAAGGCTGCTCAAATTGTTTACAATAACCCTCATCAAGTTCTGTTGCCTACTCCTAATAATCCTACTCATCACAGTATTATTATTATTACAAATAGAAGAGTATCACTTCTCACAAAGGTGCTTGTTTAATAAAGTTACACATTTGTACAGTTAAATTACATGTCTTTACTATAAAACCCATTTAAAAAACACATAGTAAGTCCCGTGAAAAGAACATACCCCCCTATGGAAATCAAATGCCCGTCCAACTGATTTGTTCTGGCCAAGTCTCCTCCAGTCTCTGCATATTAGTCAAGCACTATCCACTGGGTATCAGTATCAAAACCAACACTGTGAACGGGAGCAGATTTACTGCCATTATAACTGTCATTTACAGTGTAACGTGAGTGCAGTAGACAAACCAGGCAGCAGTCGGAGTTCATTTGAACCATGGCATATTATACAGGGTAACAGGTCTGTGGAGTTGTGACTCTGGCAGGCTTGGGTGTGAGTTAAAGGTGGATCCTTCCTGCTGCATCATAGAGAACCAAAGTAATGTAAGATTATAATTGATTCACACCGTCATTAGTCAGTGGGCTCCATGAAGCTTATAGCAGCTTAGATGCAGTGCTTTCAGTGGATGTGTATCCCCAGGAAGCTGTAGCTAATGCTTCATAATTCCCTCTTTGCTAATGGGTACTATGGGCTGTTACCTGCTCTGACCCTATTCATATTACCAGTGTCATTCTGGTATGCAAACAGCTTTCTGAGGTCCATTCCGGAATGGAATGAAACAGAATTGGAATATCAGCTCACATTCTATTCAGAGCTGGTTCCACACAGTCTTTATGGAATTTGGATGCAATGTTGTTGCCAGGTGATGGGACGGTTGGCTTGAGACTGTGATATGTGAATCCACATCACAGTAGTGCACTATATGGAAAAGGGTGCCATGCATTTGAGACCTTAATCTGCAGACTGACTGCAGTGGGTAGTTGTGACAGTGTGTGTTAATGTTAGTGTTAATGTTCCCAGGCAGTTTGTGCCAGTTGGAGAGGAGACACTCAGACTGCTACTGCCTCTCTACTCTCCCCTGGGAGCGCTTTATGGCAGGTCTGTCCATTTCCCCTCTGCCTCTCTCTCTTTCCCTCTCATTCTGGGTCTCTGTCATCAACTCACTGTTTAAAAATGACAAACTGACAGACGGGAAGATCTGCCTTCTGCCCAGGCTTTTGAAGTCACCTGGCATGATTATATATATATACATACATACAGTATATATATATTATTTATACATATGTTTTTCAGGGTTTCCTGGCAGTCAAATATGCCATAATGAACTGTTGAAACTGCAGTGAGTTTTCCATATAGGATTTTTCCATTCCATTTTGAATATAATTTTTCATTTACATAATTTCCGAGATATCTTCATAAGCTTAGCTTGCAAATTGAGCGAATATGACATCTATAAGATACAGGTAACTGACAAAATAAATGAAACGCCAACATAAAGTGTCTTAATTGGGTAATGGGCCACCACGAGCCAGAACAGTTTCAATTCACCTTGCTCTAGATTCTCCAATTTCTTGAACTCTATTAGAGGGTTGCGACACCATTCTTCCGCAATAAATTCCATCATCTCCTGAGCGGTGCAATGGTCTAAGGCACTTCACTGCAGTGCTAGCTGTGTCACTAGAGATCCAGGCTCTGTCGCAGCTGACCGCGACCGGGAGACCCATGGGGCGGCGCACAATTGGCCCAGTGTCGTCTGGGTTAGGGAGGGTTTGGCCGGCAGGGATGTTGTTGTCCCATTGTGCACTAGTGACTCCTGTGGCATGCTGGGCGCAATGCATGCTGACACGGTCGCCAGGTGTACGGTGTTTCCTCCGATACATTGTTGCGGCTGGTTTCCGGGTTAAGCGGGCATTGTGTCGAGAACCAGTGCGGCTTGGCTGGGTTGTGTTTTGGAGTACGCACGGCTCTTGACCTTTGCCTCTCCCGAGTCCATACGGGCAACGATGGGACAAGACTGTAACTACCAATTGGATACCACGAAAAAGGGCTAAAAAAAATTATACACTTTTTTGGGGGGGGGGGGGAAATTCCATCATTTGGTGTTTTGTTGGTGTAAAACGCTGTCTCAGGCGGCGCTACAGAATCTCCTATAAGTGTTCAATTGGTTTTTTGATCTGGTGACTGAGACGAAATCTGGTTTACATCGTTTTCATGCTCATCAAACCATTCAGTGACCATTCGTACCCAGTGGATGGGGGCATTGTCATCCTATGGGGCATAGCCATGGTAGCCAAAATAATGGCCTGCTCAGCATTTATATAAATTACCTTTAAACATGATGGGATGTTAATTGCTTAATTAACTCAGGAATCACACCTGTGTGGAAGCACCTGCTTTCAATATACTTTGTATCCTTAAGTTACTCAAATGTTTCCATTATTATTTTTACCTGTATCTAGAAGCAGACCTTCAGTATACGGCATAGGAACAGTATACTGTACCTTGTATTGGCATTTCCTGCTTTATTATCCTTATGAACATAGGTTCTCTCTCTCTCTCTCTCTCTCTCTCTCTCTCTCTCTCTCTCCCCCCTCCTGAGGGACTGAGAGCTTGGTTGATAACCATCCTCTTACACATGCTGTCAGCATGACACTCAGAGCTCCAGCTGAGCTGGAATCCTGCAATACTGAATAGAAAGTCTTTACTACTGCTTAGAAATTCCTGGAAATGGTATCGATAGATTAAACCTTTTACCTAGTTCAGCATAGCAAGCCTTTACGTGATTGTTATATACCGATTTGAACTAGCCAAGGATAAAGAATGACTAAAACTGTTGATGTTTGCGGCTTAATTTATATGTAAGTAATTCATCTCCATTGGATTGATGAGAACTTATAAATAAGCTGTTATTTCTGCTATGCCTGCATTATCATGCCTATGACTGAAGCCTAGGGGGTTAGTTTCCCAAAAGCCGCATAGCTGAATCAGGCTGGCAGTGGTGTACAGCCATTCCACACCATCACGGTTCACGCCACCAGAAGCAGAACTGAGTGGGATGAAATGGGGAGGAACGGCCTGGTCTCTCAGGAGGAATGTGAGGTATTTACCACAAAGCATGCCATGACTATCAAGCAGCTGCCTCAATTCGAGAAAAATTGATACTGATACCAGATCTGCAGATTAGTGGAGATAGAGAATTGAGTGGGACCTGGTGAACTCACTCTAGGTGAAACTGTACTTAAACTGCATACTATGTACTCATCGTCGCATACAATTTAGCACGTACTGTTTAGTAAAAAGCAAGCAGTATGCCACGGTTGCAACGCAGTAGCGGCCCCTGTCTGACTGAATAGGTGGGGCGGGGGCAGAGTGCACGTGGATTTCTCCAAATTCAACAGACATGCATGGCATTAACCAGCCTGATAATAGCTAATTTCCATTAGATTAATATCTCTAAACTCTGAAAAGAATATGGATGGAGTTCTAGGCCTCTCAGGCTGGTTGTTGGTGTTGTACTATTAGGGTTCAATGAATACAACGTAATGAAACATAATTAATGTTTACTGAAAGAATATAGTGTTTACATCTTGATGGGAGGCACGTATTCATTCAACTCTGTCATGTTCAACTGCCAAAGAGTAGCTCTCCTGTGCATGTGTTATCTATTCAGGTATTGTAATCAATCTAGCAAACACTGTTTGCTTATATCATTACATCTCCCTTTCTTTAAATGAAAGTATTTTACTTTTCAAAATGAACCATTTCTTTCTGTACTCAAAGTGTAATAACAAAATGAATTGTGAACAGCATTTCAACCATGTCAACAAAATGTTATTAACTATATGCTTAGTAGGACCACTAGTGAAAATACTACAGTAGTAATATACTCTCAACTGTTTTAATTGTCCTTAGAGTCCCTAACAACTCTCAATAAGTCTTTCTGGTACTTTAACTAATGTGTGAGTCTTCTGATGGTGTTCTTCACACTGGGCTGCTGCCAGAGATGTGCTATTAGCCTAATTTTTAATGTTTTATTTAACCAGGTAGGCCAGTTGAGAACAAGTTCTCATTTACAACTGCGACCTGGCCAAGATAAAGCAAAGCAGTGCGACAAAAAACAACAGAGTTAAACGTGGGATAAAACAAAAGTACAGTCAATAACACGATAGAAAAAATCTATACACAGTGTGTGCAAATGGAGTAAAGAGGTAAGGCAATAAATAGGCCATAGTAGCGAAGTAATTTCAATTTAGCAAATTAACACTGGAGTGATAGATGTGCAGATGACGATGTGCAAGTAGAAATACTGGTGTGCAAAAGAGCAAAGAAAAGTGAATAAAACAATATGGGGATGAGGTAGGTAGTTGGATGGGCTATTTACAGATGGGCTGTGTACAGCTGCAGCGATCGGTAAGCTGCTCAGATAGCTGATACCTAAAGCTAGTGAGGGAGATAAGTCTCCAACTTCAGTGATTTTAGCAATTCGTTCCAGTCATTGGCAGCAGAGAACTGGAAGGAAAGGCGGCCAAAGGAAGTGTTGGCTTTGGGGATGACCAGTGACATATACCTGCTGGAGCGTGTGCTACAGGCGGGTGTTGCTATGGTGACCAGTGAGCTGAGATAAGGCGGAGCTTTACCTAGCAAATATTTATAGATGACCTGGAACCAGTGGGTTTGGCGACAAATATGTAGTGAGGGCCAGCCGACAAGTGGGTGGTGGGTGGTATATGTGGCTTTGGTTACAAAATGAGATGCTTCATATGAGTCTGGAAGGAGAGTTTACAGTCTAGCCAGACACCTAGGTATTTGTAGTTGTCCACACATTCTAAGTCAGAACCGTCCAGAGTACCCCAGAGGGTAGTGAGGACTGCACAACGCATCACCGGGGGTAAACTACCTGCCCTTCAGGACACCTACACCACCCGATGTCACAGGAAGGCAAAAAAGATCATCAAGGACAACAACCACCCGAGCCACTGCCTGTTCACCCCGCTATCATCCAGAAGGCGAGGTCAGTACAGGTGCATCAAAGCTGGGACCGAGAGACTGAAAAACAGCTTCTACCTCAAGGCCATCAGACTGTTAAACAGCCATCACTAACATTGAGTGGCTGCTGCCAACATACTGACTTAAATCTCTAGCCACTTAAAATAATTGAAAATTGGATGTAACAAATGTATCACTAGCCACTTTAAACAATTTTGTATATAATGTTTACGTATCCAACATACTCATATCAANTATCAAATGTATACACTGTACTCTAAACCATCTACTGCATCTTGCCTATGCCGGTCAGCCATCGCTCATCCATATATTTATATGTACATACTCATATTCATTCCTTTACTCTTGTGTGTATAAGGTAGTTGTTGTGAATTTGTTAGATTACTTGTTAGATACTACTGCATGGTCGGAACTAGAAGCACAAGCATTTCGCTACACTCGCATTAACATCTGCTAACCATGTGTATGTGTCAAATAAAATTTGATTTGATTTGATGCTAGTCGGGCGGGTGCGGGCAGCGATCGGTTGAAGAGCATGCATTTAGTTTTACTAGCATTAAAGAGGAGTTGGAGGCCACGGAAGGAGTTGTATGTCATTGAAGCAAGATGTATACAGAATGGTGTCGTCTGTGTAGAGGTGGATCACCGAATCACCCGCAGCAAGAGCGACATCGTTAGTATATACAGAGAAAAGAGTCAGCCCGAGAATTGAACCCTGTGCTACCCATGTAGAGACTGCCAGAGGTCCGGACAACAGGCCCTCCGATTTGACACACTGAACTCTATCTGAGAAGTAGTTGGTGAACCAGGCGAGGCAGTCATTTGAGAAACCAAGGCTGTTAAGTCTGCCGATAAGAATACGGTGATTGACAGAGTCGAAAGCCTTGGCCAGGTCGATGAAGACGGCTGCACAGTACTGTCTTTTATCAATAGCGGTTATGATATCGTTTAGTACCTTGAGCGTGGCTGAGGTGCACCCGTGACCAGCTCGGAAACCGGATTGCACAGCGGAGAAGGTACGGTGGGATTCAAAATGGTCAGTGATCTGTTTGATAACTTGGCTTTTGAATACTTTAGAAAGGCGGGGCAGGATGGATATAGGTCTGTAACAGTTTGGGTCTAGAGTGTCGTCCCCTTTGAACAGACTAGTAATAGGGGTTGCAACAATGGCGGTGGATAATTTTAGAAAGAGAGGGTCCAGATTGTCTAGCCCAGTTGATTTGTACGGGTCCAAGTGTCAGCTATCTGGATTTGGGTGAAGGAGAAGCTGGGGAGGCTTGGGCAAGTAGCTGCGGGGGTTGCGGAGCTGTTTGCCGGGGTTGGGGTAGCCAGGAGGAAAGCATGGCCAGCCGTATAAAAATGCTTATTGAAATTCTCGATTATCGTGGATTTATCGGTGGTGACAGTGTTTCCTAGCCTCAGTGCAGTGGGCAGCTGGGAGGAGGTGCTCTTATTCTCCATGGACTTTACAGTGTCCCAAAACGTTTTGGAGTTTGTGCTACAGGATGCACATTTCTGTTTGAAAAAGCTAGCCTTTGCTTTCCTAACTGACTGTGTGTACTGGTTCCTGACTTCCCTGAAAAGTTGCATATCGCTGGGACTATTCGATGCTAGTGCGCCACAGGATGTTTTTGTGCTGGTTGAGGGCAGTGAGGTCTGGAGTGAACCAAGGGCTATATCTGTTCTTAGTTCAAAATTTTTTTGAATGGGGCATGCTTATTTAAGATGGTGAGGAAAATACTTTTAAAGAACAACCAGGCATCCTTTGCTGACGGGATGAGGTCAATATCCTTCCAGGATACCCGGTCCAGGTCGATTAGCAAGGCATGCTCACAGAAGTGTTTTAGGGAGCGTTTGACAGTGTTGAGGGGTGGTTGTTTGACCGCGGACCCATAACGGATGCAGGCAATGAGACAGTGATCGCTGAGATCCTGATTGAAAACAGCAGAGGTATTTGGAGGGCAAGTTGGTCAGGATAATATCTATGAGGGTGCCCATGTTTACGGATTCAGGGTTGTACCTGGTGGGTTCCTTGATAATTTGTGTGAGATTGAGGGCATCTAGCTTAGATTGTAGGACGGCCGGGGTGTTAAGCATATCCCAGTTTAGGTCACCTAACAGAACAAACTCTGAAGATAGATGGGGGGCACTCAATTCACAGAGCCTGGGTTAACCTCATCATCACCCGAGGAACAGAGGAGGAGTATGATGGGGGTACGGCTAAAGGCTATCAGAACTGGTCATCTAGTGCATTGGGAACAGATAATAAAAGGATAAAAATAATAAATTCAGGTCATAATGTACAGACAGGGGTATGGTAGGGTGCGGGCACAGTGGAGGTAAACCTAGGCATTGAGTGATAAGAGAGGTTGCATCTCTGGAGGCACTAGTTATGCTAGGCGAGGTCTCCGCATGTGTGGGAGGTGGGACAAAAGGACTATCTGAGGCATGTTGAGTGGGACTAGGGGCTCCGCAGTAAAATAAAACAATGATAACTACCCTAAACAACAGTATACAAGTCATATTGACCTTTGAGAGAGACATAAAGCGAGGCATAAAGCAATCACAGGTGTTGATTGTGAGAGCTAGCTAAGACAACAATGGGTAAGACAACAACAGCTAATCAGCTAAGACAACAACAACCGGTAAAATGACGATGAATGGGCATAGAGGGTCAGTTAACTACACACAGGGCCTCAGTTCGAGGCTGGGGCCGACAGATAAACAAAATAAACAAAATGGAGTACTGTGATTAATGAACAGTCCAGCAGGCATCAGCTATGTAGCCAAGTGATCATAGGGTCCAGTGAACAGCAATAGATGAAACAGGGAAGCTGTTAGGTAGTCGTTACTATGCTAGCCGGGAGATGCGCCTGGCTCGAGGCTAACTGGTGCTAGCTTCGGGACAAGGGCGTCACCAACTTCCGGCAAAGGCCGGTTGAGGGCACATCGGTGGAATTACGTCGGGCAGACCAGTCGTGATGGATCGGCGGGGCTCCAAGTCAAAAAGGGTCCAGGCCAATTGGCAATAGAGGTATTGTAGCTGGAGTAATTTCATTTGCTAGCCGGGAGATGCGCCTGGCTCGAGGCTAACTGATGCTAGCTTCGGGACAAGGGCATTAGCCACTATAGCCACTCGGTAGCAGCGAGCTAGCTGCGATGATCCGGTGCAAAGGTCCAGAGCTTTTGGCAGGAATCTGGTGATGTAGTGGAGAAAAGCAGTCCGGGTTCAGGGTTGCTGTGCAGACTGGCAGGTATTATCCAGGCTAAAAGTGGCTGGTGTCTGAGCTAAAGGTAAAGGCCGCTAGCAGTGGCTAACAATGACTAAATAGCTAGTAGCTAATTAGCTGGTTAGCTTCTGATGGCTAGCTTCTGATGGAGGTTCTAGCTATAAGGTCTAAAAATAGCAGATCTGTATCACATTGGGTGAGGCGGGTTGCTGGAAGGTATATTTAATTTAAAAATGGAAAAAGAGATTGAAATATATTGAAATATACACAAAAAAAGATGAAAAAAACATACAATTTACACTGGACAACAACAAACATGTCCGCACTGTTACGCCATCTTGGAAAAAACAGTGTGTGTCATGATGGTTTGTTCTTCACGCCCCACTGCTGCCAGGGCTGTGCTTTCAGCCTCTTCATCAGTGTCTGTGTCATGATGGTCTGTTGATGGCCCCTTAGAAGATCACAACCATTTCTCCATAAAACAGCGCCATCTTCTGTTTGTATGTTGTGTGACCTTGGCTGTACTTCAGTGATTACTGTTCCTTTCTGTGTCCATGTGTTTGTTTTGTCTTTGTCCCTCACGTTGTCCCCAGGTTCTGGGCTTCTGAGGTTCTGGGCTTCTGAGATAATAAAAAAAAAACATGCTTATTTTATTTCATAATTTACACCATTTAAAATGGGCAAATTCTAATCACAATGGTATTCAGTTGGTAGGAGACAGACATTCCATAAATACTAGGAATAGATTGTCGACCATCTATGTGTTATCCAGACAGAAAAGAGAAATAGGCAAAAGAACATTTCGATTTGGAGCAATAAAGAAATGTAATAAATTAACTGAGCAAACCAGAAACCTGTCAGGTGCCGGGTGTAGCTGGTGAAAAAGGAGTTAGGCGCAGGACAGCAGAGATGAGCAGCACAACGTAGTTTACTCAAAATTTCCAAAGTAACAATAATACTATGCCCACCAACAGTTGGACTGACATTACATGAACAATCACTCAAACAAACAAACATGGGGGAACAGAGGGTTAAACAATGAACAAGTAATTGTGGGATTGAAACCAGGTGTGTAAAACAAGACAAAAACAATGGAAAATGAAAAATGGATCGGCTATGGCTAGCAAACCGGTGACGTCGACCGCCGAACGCCGCCCGAGCAAGGAGAGGGACCGACTTCGGCAGAAGTCGTGACAGTACCCCCCCCTTGACGCGCGGCTCCAGCAGCGCGCCGACACTGGCCTCGGGGACGACCCGGAGGACGAGGCGCAGGGCGATCCGGATGGAGACGGTGGAACTCCCACAGCAACGAAGGGTCCAGAACGTCCTCCACCGGCACCCAGTATCTCTCCTCCAGACCGTACCCCTCCCACTCCACAAGGTACTGAAGGCCCCTCCTCCGACGCCTCGAGTCCATGATGGCTCGAACAGCATACGCCGGGACCGCCTCGATGTCCAGATGGGGCGGAGGAACCTCCTGCATCTCAGACTCCTGGAGTGGACCAGCCACCACCGGCCTGAGGAGAGACAAATGGAACGAGGGATTAATACGGTAATCTGAGGGAAGCTGCAACCTGTAGCATACCTCGTTCAGTCTCCTCAGGACTTTGAATGGCCCCAAAAACCGCGGACCCAGCTTCAGGCAGGGCAGGCGGTGGGGCAGGTTTCGGGTCGAGAGCCAACCGTCACTGCGGTGTCGGTTGGTGCTCGCCTTCTGCCGCCTCACGGCCCGTTGCAGGTGCACATGGGCGGCGTCCCAGGTCTCCTCCTCGATCTGGCTCTGATGCCAAGGTGCCAGAACCGGTTGATACCCCAGTACACACTGGAAGGGAGAGAGGCTAGTGGAGGAGTGGCGGAGTGAGTTTTAGGCCATCTCTGCCCATGGGATGAACGCCGCCCACTCCCCGGCCGGTCCTGGCAATATGACCGCAGAAACCTACCCACATCCTGGTTTACTCTCTCCACCTGCCCATTACTCTCGGGGTGAAAACCTGAGGTGAGGCTGACCAAGACCACCAGACGCTCCATAAACGCCCTACAGACCCTGGACGTGAACTGGGGACCCCGATCAGAGACTATATCCTCAGGCACCCCGTTGTGCCGAAAGACGTGTGTGAACAGGGCCTCCGCAGTCTGTAGGGCCGTAGGGAGACTGGGCAAAGGGAGGAGACGGCAGGACTTAGAAAACCGATTTACAACGACCAGGATCGTGGTGTTGCCCTGTGAGGGAGGAGGATCAGTCAGGAAGTCCACTGACAGGTGCGACCACAGCCGTTGTGGAACGGGTAGGGGTTGTAACTTCAAATCAAATCAAAGTTTGTCACGTGCGCCGAATACTACAGGTGTAGACCTTACAGTGAAATGCTTACTTACAGGCTCTAACCAATAGTGCAAAAAAGGTATTAGGTGAACAATAGGTAAGTAAAGAAATAAAAACAACAGTATATACAGTAGCGAGGCTATATACAGTAGCGAGGCTGTAAAAGTAGCGAGGCTATAAAAGTAGCGAGGCTACATACAGACACCGGTTAGTCAGGCTGATTGAGGTAGTATATGTACATGTAGTTATGGTTAAAGTGACTATGCATATATGATGAACAGAGAGTAGCAGTAGCGTAAAAAAGGGGTTGGCGGGTGGTGGGACACAATGCAGATAGCCCAGTTGGCCAATGTGCGGGAGCACTAGTTGGTCGGTCCAATGCATATTAGAGGGGGGGGGGGGCACAATGCAAAAAGTACAGATAGCCATTTGATTACCTGTTCAGGAGTCTTATGGCTTGGGGGTAAAAACTGTTGAGAAGCCTTTTTGTCCTAGACTTGGCACTTGCTTGCCATGCGGTAGTAGAGAGAACAGTCTATGACATGGGTGGCTGGGGTCTTTTACAATTTTTAGGGCCTTCCTCTGACACCGCCTGGTGTAGAGGTCCTGGATGGCAGGCAACTTAGCCCCAGTGATGTATTGGGCCGTACGCACTACCCTCTGTAGTGCCTTGCGGTCAGAGGCGGTGGAATTGCCGTACCAGGCAGTGATGCAACCAGTCAGGATGCTCTTGATGTTGCAGCTGTAGAACCTTTTGAGGATCTCAGGACCCATGCCAAATCTTTTTAGTCTCCTGAGGTGGAATAGGCTTTGTCGTGCCCTCTTCACGACTGTCTTGGTGTGTTTGGACCATTCTAGCTTGTTGTTGATGTGGACACCAAGGAACTTGAAGATCTCAACCTGCTCCACTACAGCCCCGTCGATGAGAATGGGGGCGTGCTCGGTCCTCCTTTTCCTGTAGTCCACAATCATCTCCTTAGTCTTGGTTACGTTGAGGGAGAGGTTGTTGTCCTGGCACCACAAGGCCAGGTCTCTGACCTCCTCCCTGTAGGCTGTCTCGTCATTGTCGGTGATCAGGCCTACCACTGTTGTGTCGTCACCAAACTTAATGATGGTGTTGGAGTCGTGCCTG
This sequence comes from Hucho hucho, assembly GCA_003317085.1. NCBI lineage: Eukaryota > Metazoa > Chordata > Actinopteri > Salmoniformes > Salmonidae > Hucho > Hucho hucho. The sequence continues at coordinate 20,884 of QNTS01005126.1, read as the reverse complement.
GCCATGCAGTCGTGGGTGAACAGGGAGTACAAGAGGGGACTGAGCACCCACCCCTGGGGAGCTCCAGTGTTGAGGATCAGCGTGGCAGATGTGTTGCTACCAACCCTCACCACCTGGGGGCGGCCCGTCAGGAAGTCCAGGATCCAGATGTAGAGGGAGATGTTTAGTCCCAGGATCCTTAGCTTAGTGATGAGCTTTGAGGGTACTATGGTGTTGAACGCTGAGCTGTAGTCAATGAATAGCATTCTCACATAAGTGTTCCTTTTGTCCAGGTGGGAATGGGCAGTGTGGAGTGCAATAGAGATTGCATCGTCTGTTGATCTGTTTGGGCGAGTATGCAAATTGGAGGGGGTCTAGGGTTTCTGGGATAATGTTGTTGATGTGAGCCATTACCAACCTTTCAAAGCACTTCATGGCTACGGACGTGAGTGCTACGGGTCTGTAGTCGTTTAGGCAGGTTGCCTTTGTGTTCTTGGGCACAGGGCGCACACTGAGCAGGAGGAAACATAAACCCTCACGTCCTTGGCCAAGGTGGACCACCAGTACTTCCCACTAAGACAGCGCACTGTCCGACCGATGCCAGGATGACCAGAGGAGGGTGACATGTGCGCCCAATAGATCAACCGGTCGCGGACAGCAGACGGAACATACAGACGCCCAGCTGGACACTGAGAGGGAGTGGGCTCTGTACGTAACGCCCGCTCGATGTCGGCGTCCAGCTCCCACACTACCGGTGCCACCAGGCAAGAGGCCGGGAGTATGGGAGTGTGATCCATGGACCGCTCCTCTGTGTCATACATCCGGGACAGTGCGGATGTAGCGTTCTGGCTTAGCGTTCTGGGAACCTCGTCGGTAGGACACGGTGAAAACAAAACGGGTAAAAAACATGGCCCACCTTGCCTGGCAAGGGTTCAGTCTCCTTGCCGCCCGGATGTAGTCCAGATTGCGGTTGTCAGTCCAGATGAGAAAATGGTGTTTCGCCCCCTCAAGCCAATGTCTCCACGCCTTCAGAGCCTTGACGACAGCCAACAGCTCCCGGTCCCCCACATCATAGTTCCGCTCCGCCAGGCTGAGCTTCTTCGAAAAGAAGGCACAGGGGCGGAGCTTCGGTGGCTTACCCGAGCGCTGAGAGACCACGGCTCCTATCCCAGCCTCGGACGCGTCCACCTCCACTATGAATGCCAAAGAGGGATCCGGATGAGCCGGCACGGGAGCCGAGGTAAAGAGAGCCTTCAGGTGACCAAAAGCCCTGTCCGCCTCAGCCGACCACTGCAGTCGCACCGGTCCCCCCTTCAGCAGTGAGGTAATTGGAGCTGCTACCTGGCCAAAGCCCTGGATAAACCTCCGGTAGTAGTTGGCAAACCCTTGGAACCGCTGCACTTCCTTTACCGTGGTGGGAGTCGGCCAATTACGCACTCTCCATCTCCACCCCTGACGTGGAAATGCGGTACCCTAGGAAGGAGACGGACTGTTGGAAGAACAGACATTTCTAAGCCTTGACGTACAGGTCATGCTCCAACAGTCGACCAAGCACCCTGCGCCCCAGGGACACATGCTCGGCGCGTGTAGTGGAGTATATCAAAATGTCGTCGATATACACCACTACACCCTGCCCGTGCAGGTCCCGGAAAATCTCGTCAACAAAGGCCTGGAAGACTGATGGATTATTCATCGATCAGGGCCCTGTCTTTCCATCCCGCTCTGGCGGCCAGGGTCCGAAAGTCCAAAGCGAAATCCTCGTCCCCTGCCTCAGATGGAACAGACGTTCACCCGCCACTTGCCCCTCAGGGCAACTGCCCGAAAGCGGCGGGTAAACTCTGTGTAATGGTCCAACGCCGCGTCTCCTTCAGTCCATACGGCGTTGGCCCACTCCAGGGCTTTGCCTGAGAGGCAGGAGACGAGGGAGGACACGCTCTCACGTCCCGAAGGAGCTGCGTGGACATTCGCCAGGTATAGTTCCAGCTGGAGTAGGAACCCCTGGCATCCGGCAGCCGTCCCATCACTCCCTTGGGAGCGCGAGCTGAATCCCACTGGGACCGGGTGAAGGAGGGGTGGACAGTGGGGCCTGCTGTAGAAGGGCTGGTGGAGGCGCTGGAAGACCTCCTTCTCTCTCCCATTTATCCATCGTCTGCAGCACTCGATCCATGGCAGTGCCCAGACGTTGCAACATGGTCGCGTGCTGCTGGACGCGCTCCTCTACCGCCAAAGGGAGGGTGTCTGCTCCTGCTGACTCCATTCGGGTGAGTGATTCTGCAGGTGCCGGGTGTAGCTGGTGAAAAAGGAGTTAGGCGCAGGACAGCAGAGATGAGCAGCACAACGTAGTTTACTCAAAATTTCCAAAGTAACAATAATACCATGCCCACCAACAATTGGACTGACATTACATGAACAATCACTCACAAACAAACATGGGGGAACAGAGGGTTAAATAATGAACAAGTAATTGTGGGATTGAAACTAGGTGTGTAAAACAAGACAAAAACAATGGAAAATGAAAAATGGATCGGCTATGGCTAGCAAACCGGTGACGTCGACCGCCGAACGCCGCAAGGAGAGGGACCGACTTCGGCGGAAGTCGTGACAAAACCTTTCAATATATACATTTAAACATTATTTTAAAACCATTTAAATATAATACATAGAAATGATGTGGGACTATAGTAGATGAAGAATCAATATCTTTTAGATTGAGTATTTATCGGGTCAATATGTTAGTGTATTATGTATGTTTGTAATAGTGTGTTATATGTGAAAATGTGTTCGTATTGTAAATTGTATTTTAATGTTTAAGGACTCTTGGAAGATTAGTCCAAATGGGGACTAAAATAAATCCAAATAGAATCAAATCAAAATCACTGGTGTTTCCTGCTTTAATTTTTGCTTGTAAGCAGGAATCAGGAGGATAGAATTATGGTCAGATTTGCCAAATGGAGGGTGAGGGAGAGCTTTGTATGAGTCTTTGTGTGTAGAGTAAAGGTGGTCCAGAGTTTCTTTTTGCCTCTGGTTGCACATTTAACATGCTGATAGAAATTTGGTAAAACGGATTTAAGTTTCCCTGCATTAAAGTCCCCGGCTACTAGGAGGGCCGCCTCTGAGTGAGTGTTATCCTGTTTGCTTATGGCGGAATACAGCTCTTCAATGCTGTCTTAGTGCCAGCCTCTGACTGTGGTGGTATGTAAACAGCTACAAAAAATGCAGATGATATCTCTAGGTAGATAGTGTGGTCTACAACTTATCGTGAGATATTCTACCACAGGCGAGCAATAGCTTGAGACTTCCTTAGATATCGTGCACCAGCTGTTATTTACAAAAATACATAGCCTGCTACCCCTTGTCTTACCAGACACCGCAGTTCTATCCTGCCAGTACAGCGTATAACCAGCCAGTTGTATGTTGATAGTGTTGTCGTTCAGCCACGACTCCGTGAAGCATAAGATATTACAGTTTTGAATGTCCCATTGGTAGTTTAATCTTGCGCGTAGGTCATCTATTTAATCTCCATAGATTGCACGTTTTCTAGCAGAATGGAAGGAAGTGGGGGTTTATTAGATCGTCTACGAATTCTCAGAAGGCAGCCCGCCCTTTGTCCCCTTTTTCTCCGCCTCCTCTTCACGCAAATCACGGGGATCTGGGCCTGTTCCTGAGAAAGCAGTATATCGTTCGCGTCAGCTTCGTCAGACTCGTTAAAGGAAAAAAAAAGGATTCTGCCAGTCCGTGGTAAGTAATCGCAGTCCTGATGTCCAGAAGTTATTTTCGGTCATAAGAGACGGTATCGACAACATTATGTACAAAATACGTTTAAAAAAAAAGTAACAAAACCCGCAAATAAACTAGAAAAAACCCCACAATCGGTTGGGAACACTTAAAACGTCTGCCTTCTTCTCTGGCGCCATTTTTAGACATTCTTTGGACTCTCAGCGGATAGTCATTCAATGGCTTTTGAAACAGCCGAATCAGTGGTTTGTGATCTGTTTCAACGCTGATCACTTGTCCTGACACAAACCAATGGAATCTCTCACAAGCATATGTTATGCTGAGCAACTCCTTTTCAATTTGAGAATACCGGGTCATTGAACGAGATGCAAATGCCACGGTTTTCCAGTTGTTGTCGTATTTCTGCAACTGAACACTGTGATGCATCTGTTGATGTCTTGATGGGTCTCGCTGGGTTGTAAAACCTAAAGACTGGTTACTCTGTCAACTTGTTCCTTGCAGTCTCATTTTCATGATTCCATTCCCATTCTATATTATTTTACGTCAGTCTTCTCAGCAGAGCGATCTTCTCTGAGCGGTTGGGTATGAATTTTCCCAAATAGTTGACCATGCCAATAAACCTCTGGACATCCTTATAGCTCTCTAGTTTTGGCTTGTTATCCACAGCAGATATTTTTCTCGGGTCAGTTCTGATGCCTTCACTGCTGATGATGTCTCAAACGAAAGTCAACTCTGTCACAACAAGTTGGCATTTCTCTCTGTTCAGTTTCAAGTTTGAAAAAAGTGCTGGAAGCAACAATGAAAGCAGTCTTACATCGTGCTCTGCTTTCCCCATACGGTAATGTCATCCATCTATGTGTCCACGCACTCAATGTGTTCATAGATCAGATGTATGGTTTTGTGATCAACTTCAGGTGCTGAGGCAATGCCGAACGGTAATCTCAGGAACCTGTATCTGCCATAAGGGGTGTTGAAGGTACATTGTTTAGAGCTGGGCTCGTCTAACTTTAACTGCCAAAATCCTGAAGATGCATCTAACTTGCTGAAGTATTTTGCGTTTGCAAACTGTACCATGATTTCCTCACGTGTGAAGTGTTCTCTTTTTATTGCTGGGTTCAGATCCCTTTGATTCAGGCAGACTCTCAGTTTTCCATTATTTTTGTCCACAATGACGAGAGAATCTGTCTTCTGTACCACAGTCAGTTTCTCCATTCTGTCCAACTCTTCTTTTAGCTGGACTTGAAGAGCGAATGGCACTTTTCTAGATGGATGAATAACTGGAGGTATTTTTTGGTGTATCCAGATAGTGTGTTCAACTGGCAGATATCCGAGTCCTTGGAATAAGTCATTATACTCCTTCATCAGTTCATCAAAGTCTGTCTCTGTCTGGCTTTCCACCACAAGAACTCTTTTCACTAGGTTCAGTCTGTCACAGGCCTAGTATAGCCTGCATATCCTTGGGTACTACATTGAATGATAATGTGTGCAGTGTTCTTGTATGACACTTTGGCAATGCACTTCCTTTTAACTGGAATCTCAGCACCTGCATAACCTGTCACTTTAACTTCAGCTTCATGCAGTTTCATCTTGGCCGTATACTCTTAAACTCAGTCTCTGATATCACATTCACTTGTGCACCTGTATCCAGTTTAAATGGAATAATACTGTCATTCACCCGTAAAGAAAGAATCCAATCCTTCTGTTTTCTAGAAAGAGCATCCACATAGAACTCTTCTAGTTCACTTTCACCCACTGCATCTATCATATAGAGCATCCACATAGAACGCCTCTAGTTCACTTTCACCCACTTTATCTATTTGGTGGATCTAGATGGTCTAGTATTTTGTTTAAAAGCTCTGATGAAGGCCAAGAGAACAAGAAACACAGCCTACATTTGAACACCACTGCAGAAGCTTCGCTATTCAGCATGTTTCCAATTAAGTAGCCTAGTTTTGTTGTTTGGCTACTTGAAGAGAAGTAGGTCCTATCACTCGCAGCCCACCTCTTCCAATGCATTGTGGAAAAGTGTGCATCGAATTCTACTAGATGAAGAGCCAAAATTAGTATAACATCCTGGCATTTAAATCATACTTGATTTTCGCATACTGAGAATGCATCATCCGCGATTGCGTTGTTTCCCGTTATTCGTTGATTTCGGTATCACAGGTCATCTATACCACCTGTGGCTGTTTTCTCTGTTGTCTTCTCTATGATACTCACTGTTGTCTTCTCTATGATACTCACTGTTGTCTTCTCTATGATACTCACTGTTGTCTTCTCTTTGATACTCACTGTTGTCTTCTCTTTGATACTCACTGTTGTCTTCTCTTTGATACTCACTGTTGTCTTCTCTTTGATACTCACTGTTGTCTTCTCTTTGATACTCACTGTTGTCTTCTCTATGATACTCACTGTTATCAGGCTGATGTGTTATTAACTCTGTGTTTTTTGCAGCAGGTGTGAGCTGTTGTAATCACACAAAACGAGGGAAGGCCCCAGAAGAGGGACACAACACACAAACCACACACACACACAAACACGACACCGCTCTCAGAAAGGAAGCGACAAAATGAGGTCATCCATCACTGGACGACACACACACACACACACACACACACACACACACACACAGATATGACTGTAACATCTGGCACAAATCAAAACCCACTACACGGACCTCGAATGTCACATAGGGGGGAGGGGAGGCATGCCTAGAACTGATCTAGGAGCAGATGATGGGTAAAGTTGCATTTGGTTCATTAGAACTGAGATATGAATAAAAAATAAATAACAGAAACACATCAAATATTAGAAACAGGATCCGATTTTTTCTAACACATCAAATATTGATTACAGCCAAAGATGCATCACACAGAATCCATTTACATGACACAAGAGGGGAAATATCACTGTTTGGACTGAGATGCTATCAGGCTTATTGGTTTGTCCATAGTCCATAAAGCATAAAGAAAGCAGAGCTCCTCTACAATGCTCTGTCAAGCTGAAATGAGAAGAGCTGGGATCAGGCTTTGTAAGGTTTCACTGACCTTGTGCCAATTATAATGTCTTAAAAATGCAGCTTGGCATTTATTTTCTCGAGAAAGGAAGGTTGAAATGAGAGAGGGAGAAGTAGAGATGGAGAGAAAAGGAAGGAGAGAAGGAGGAGAGGGAGAGTAGGAGAAAGGGAGCGAGAGAGAGAGCGGGAAAGAGAGAGTGAGAAAGAAAGAGAGAGCCATTGGTTTGGAAAGTGCAAGGCTATTGATATAGACACAATGAGGAGCAACCTGAGCTCCATTCAACCCCAGTACCGTACAGTGCAAAGCTCTTACCATGAGTACAGCAAACAGGGTAGGAGAATACAATGTTTGGACAACTATTTTATGCAAAGTTACATTCTGTTGAATTTCAGTAGGATGTGTCTGGAGGAACTCTCCATGAATGTAAAACAGGCCCAAGTACTTACTGTAGTTACGTAACTGTTAGAGAAGATCCATCTCTGTTGCTCCAAATCCATCCATGTACTGTAGTGAAATCAACACCAAGTTGCATGACACAAGAGCAAACCCATTCATTCTGTTCCATTCAGTGAAAACTCACTCCCATTCAGTTCCATTTGCCTCCTGGTGCAGGGTGAATTCCTGGAGATTCTTGATGTTTATGATATCACCCATCCGGTTCCTGTCCTGATCTCCCTCCAGGGGTGGGCAACTCCAGTCCTCGAGGGCCTGATTGGTGTCACACTTTTTCTCCATCGCTAGCAAACACAGCTGATTAATCAAATTGCATTCTAAACTGAAGATCATGATTAGGTGATTATTGGAGTCAGGTGTGTTAGCTGGGGCTGGGGCAAAACTGTGACACCAATCAGGCCCTCGAGGACTGGAATTGTCCACCTCTGCTAGGCTGACATACAGGAGGAGGGGTATCTTCATGTGGTGCACTGCAGGATTAAAGCCTTAATCTGCTTGTCATACGACACACACACAGATGTAGAAAACTGACTAACCCTATTCAATCTGGATCGCTGAACCATTACAGATTACGCAATAGAAATGTAAAGGTAATTTCCGATTTAGCTACATATGCAGCGTTTACCATGAATGCAGGAGCACACAGGGTTCGAGAACCAACCACAGAATGACTGTCAGAACACACAGAACACACAGAACACAACACACAGAACAAAGAGCACACAGAACACACAGAATACACAGAACATAGAATACACAGGACACACAGAACACACAGAGCACACAGAACATCAAACACAGAACACAAAACACACAGAAAACACAGAACACACAGAGCACACAGAACACAGAGCACACAGAACAAATATCACACAGAACACACAGAACATAAAAAGCAGAACACAAAACACACTGAACACAGAACCCACTAAACACACAGAACACAGAACCAACAGAACGCAGAACCCACAACACATTACACACAGAGAACACAGAGAGCACAGAACACAGCCAGGCGAGGAATAACTGCTCATTCTTATGTGCTGCTTTTTTCTGAATTCTTTCTGTAAAACTCCATTATCTTAGGTTTGGAAACAGCCTCTCTCACTGCCTGGCTGGCTAGTGATTCTCTGCTGGTATTGAATAGCACACAGCTTGTTGGACTTGGCTAAATATTCAGCCTCAACAATCAATTACAAGACCAACCTGCTGAATGGATGAATGATTATATCAATACAAGTTTGCCTAAGGCTTACATCAAAGATCATATCCTAGCTCTTGACACATGGCAAGCAATATATTAGTCAACTCCTTCTTAGTGAGAAACCCCCTGCCAGTCTGTAGACGGTGTGGGTTTAGGTTTGAATTGTATGTGTACAGTATCCCAATCAATCCCTCTCTGTGGTTCTGTCCACAGGATTCCTCAGTACTATATGTGTGGAGTTGAGGCCCTCATTATACTTGAGTCAGGCTGGTCCTTTGATGCAGCGGTTCCGGTGCAGATGGCTGCTTCCAGGGGTTGGCCTTGATTAGCAGCTTGTTAGAGGTTTACTGTATAAAGGTTGTGTGTTTGTGTGTGTGTACGTGCGTGTGTGCGTGTACGTGTGTGTGAGTGTGCGTGTGTAAACATCCTCAGCCACCCCCCATGCTGAGGTGGCTGAGTTCAAAGACTAACTGTAAATACAACATTTATTGGGAAGAAGTTTTAGAGGCAATCACTGCCCTCTTGTGGGAGTATATAGTAGTACAAAGACTTAAAAAACGCAGTCTGCCTTGGTCATGCAGTGGTACAGTGATAGCATACCCGACACAAAGACATATGACTACACAGAATGGAAGAGAGGCTGTGAATATACATAAAGACATCCTAGAGCAGACTGCTCTAAAGCCTAAATCTGGACACACAGGGCAGGGTGTGTCCAGATGGGCAGACAGACAGTGGACACAGGGCAGGGTGTGTCCAGATCGGCAGACAGACAGTGGACACAGGGCAGGGTATGTCCAGTTTAGAGGGCAGTCTGTCTGTTTGTGATGGGCTGGGCTGGCAGCATTAGGATTATGGAATTACCCAATCATGAAAAGTACTCAATAAAGCTGCTCAATGCGCTCCGCTCTGAGTCAGATCACTGGTTTATCTGTAGTACTGCTACTGTGTGTGTGTGTGCTTGTGTGTGCCGGTGTGTGTGTGTTCTGAACTTCTGTCTCACATCTCTCCTTCTCTCCCTGTGTCTCTAGCTGGCAGGCGTAGCACGATAGGGGGCGGTAGAGAGCATGGCTGAGCCCGGCCAGCCCCAGGAGAGCAGCAGTCTGCAGAGGAAGAAACCTCCATGGCTCAGAGTGGACATCCCCCCACAGCTGTCCCTGGATAAGCCCTTAACATTAATACCGGTATGATGAAACACCTCTCTCTCTCTATCTCTCTCTCTCTCTCAATTCAATTTAAGGGGCTTTATTGGCATGGGAAACATATGTTTACATTGCCAAAGCAAGTGAAATTGATAATAAACAAGGTGAAATAAACATGTGCATGATGTGCAAATAGTTTTTTATATATTTATATATTTATTTTATTTCACCTTTATTTAACCAGGTAGGCCAGTTAAGAACAAGTTCTCATTTACAACTGCGACCTTTCCAAGATAAAGCAAAGCAACAACACAGAGTTACACATGGGGTAAACAAACGTACAGTCAATAACACAATAGAAAAGTCTATATACAGTGTGTACAAATTAAGTAAGGAGGTAAGGCAATAAATAGGCCATAGTGGCGAAGTAATTGCAATTCAGCAATTGACACTGGAGTGATAGATGTGCAGATGAGGATGTGCAAGTAGAAATACTGGTGTGCAAAAGAGCAAAAAAAAAGTGAATAAAACAATATGGGGATGAGGTAGGTAGGTAGTTGGATGGGCTATTTACAGATGGGCTGTGTACAGCTGCAGCGATTGGTAAGCTGCTCAGATAGCTGATGCCTAAAGCTAGTGAGGGAGATAAGTCTCCAACTTCAGTGATTTTAGCAATTCGTTCCAGTCATTGGCAGCAGAGAACTGCAAGGAAAGGCGGCCAAAGGAGGTGTTGGCTTTGGGGATGACCAGTGAGATATAGTGTCCAAGGAGGGGCCAGATGTATACAGAATGGTGTCGTCTGAGTAGAGATGGATCAACTAATCACCCGCAGCAAGAGAAACATCATTGATATATACAGAGAAAAGAGGTCCGGACAACAGGCCAGAGGTCCGGACAATAGTTCAAGTACAAAAGGGAAAATAAATAAACATAAATATAGGTTGTATTTACAATGATGTTTGTTCTTCACTGGTTTCCCTTTTCTTGTGGCAACAGGTCACAAGTCTTGCTGCTGTGATGGCATACTGTGGTATTTCACCCAATAGATATGGGAGTGTATCAAAATTGGATTTGTTTTCGAATTCTTTGTGGGTCTGTGTAATCTGAGGGAAATATGTGTCTCTAAAATGGTCCTACATTTGGCAGGAGGTTAGGAAGTGCAGCTCAGTTTCCACCTCATGTTTTAGGCAGTGTGCACATAGGCTGTCTTCTCTTGAGAGCCAGGTCTGCCTACGTCTGCCTTTCTCAATAGCAAGGCTATGCTCACGGAGTCTGTACATAGTCAAAGATTTCTTTAAGTTTGGGTCAGTCACGGTGGTCAGGTATTCTGCCGCTGTGTACAGTACTGTCTGTTTAGGGCCAAATATAATTTTTGTTTGCTCTGTTTTTTTGTGAATTCTTTCCAATGTGTCAGGTAATTATCTTCTTGTTTTCTCCTGATTTGGTTGGGTTTAATTGTGTTGCTGTCCTGGGGCTCTGTGGGGTCTGTTTGTGTTTGTGAACAGAGCCCAAGGACCAGCTTGTTTAGGGGGCTCTTCTCCTGGTAAATTTCACTGTAGGTGATGGCTTTGTAATGGAAGGTTTGGGCTCTTTTCTGGACTCTCTCTCTCTCACTCTCTCACTCAGTCACCTCACTCACCTCACAGGTTACAGATACAATGCAAATCGATAGACACCGAAAACACACTTATACAGGTACAACACACACATTCATACAGTTACTGTAATCTGGCCTACATAGAGGTACTGTAATCTGGCCCACATAGAGGTACTGTAATCTGGCCCACATAGAGGTACTGTAACATGGTCTACATAGAGGTAGTGTAATCTGGCCTACATAGAGGTAGTGTAATCTGGTCTACATAGAGGTCGTGTAATCTGGCCTACATACAGGTAGTGTAATCTGGCCTATTTACAGGTAGAGGTAGTGTAATCTGGCCTACATACAGGTAGTGTAATCTGGCCTACATACAGGTAGAGGTACTGTAATCTGGCCTACATACAGGTACTGTAATCTGGCCTACATGCAGGTAGTGTAATCTGGCCTACATACATGTAGAGGTAATGTAATCTGGCCTACATACAGGCACTGTAATGTGGCCTACATACAGGTAGAGGTAGTGTAATCTGGCCTACATACAGTTTCAATAGATGCATTACAATGTACACCAGCTACAGTAAATCCACTGAGCTATTGAGGATACATAACGTTTTGTTGTCTGGTGTGTTGCAGCCAGTGATGAGGCAGGGGTTCCTGCACAGTGTGAGGATGCCCTGTGAGATCACACAGTCAGGCATCGCAACCTTTGACCCCAGCAATTATCTCCAACCCCCTCTGCAGCGCCAGCCCTCCATCACAGAGACCATCAAGAGGTGAGACCACACACAGACACCTGCTTGCATCACACACCACACCATCCACTATCCTTGCTTAACTGCTCACTACGATGATTTCTGCAACTTTCACTGACTGACTCTCCTTCCTCTTCTTCCAGGTGATCTGAACTTTATACTATTTTTATTGATAATTTTCCTCTCTTTTACTTCCCACTCTCTCCTTTCTCTTTGTGTGTTTTCCTTCTCTCTCCTTCTCTGCCTACCTACCTCCCTGTCTTCCCCCCATCTGGTGTGTGTAGTGGGAAGAGGGTGCATTTCAAGCGGGTCAACACGGTCCCTCATAAGGGCCAGGGGGGCCCCCAACGGGTGTCTGTACACCGCAGGCGCTCCTGTGTCCCCAAACTGGTCACCCGGCACTGCTCGTCCATCCCCAAACAAATCATCAAGTAAGAGAGAGACAGAGGAGGGAGGGGAAGATAGAGAGCGACACAGAGGGAGTGGGAGAAAGAGAGCGACACAGAGGGAGTGGGAGAAAGAGAGCGACAGAGGGAGTGGGAGAAAGAGAGCGACACAGAGGGAGTGGGAGAAAGAGAGCGACACAGAGGGAGTGGGAGAAAGAGAGCGACACAGAGGGAGTGAGAGAAAGAGAGAGACACAGAGGGAGTGGGAGAAAAAGAGAGTGGGAGAAAGAGAGAGTAGGAAAAGAGAGTGGGAGAAAGAGTGAGACACAGAGGGAGTGGGAGAAAGAGAGAGACACAGAGAGAGTGGGAGAAAGAGAGAGACAGAGGGAGTGGGAGAAAGAGAGACACAGAGGGAGTGGGAGAAAGAGAGTAGGATGAAGGAAAGAAAGGTTAAGAATGTGTTAATATAACCGTTTTACAATCCCCTGAAGGTGTCACATGACCTGTGACTTAGGATGAATCCCCTGAAGGTGTCACATGACATGTGACTAAGGATGAATCCCCTAAAGGTATCACATGACCTGTGACTTAGGATGAATCCCCTGAAGGTGTCACGTGACATGTGACTGAGGATGAATCCCCTGAAGGTGTCACATGACCTGTGACTGAGAATGAATTCTCTGCATCACGTGTCAAACTCATTCCACGGAGGGCCGAGTGTTTTCGCTCCTCCCTTGTACGTGATTGATGAATTAAGGTCACTAATTAGTAAGGAACTCCCATCACCTGGTTGTCTTAATTGAAAGAAAAAAACAAAAACCAGGAGACAACAGGACCTCCATGGAATGAGTTTGACACCCCTGCCCTACAGCAAACACACAGATGTTTTAATCGTCTTGACTATTTTCCATGACGCATATAGGATGCATACACACCTTCGTCCCACCCACCGCCCCTTATACACACTCACAAAATTACACACACTCAATTACAAAATTACTAATTTACCTGGCCTCCCATGAGAGTTTGACCACATCAAGGCCACTGTGAATCCATCTGAGCTCTGTAGAGCTGGTTTGTGTGTTGCTAACTGAGTGATGGTGGACAAACACCAAAAACAGCTATCACTTTAAAGGGCTGGCCAGGCTTTCACACCATTTTGTGTATGCATGTGTGTGGTCCAATTGGATTCCAGTAGGAGAGTAGTATGGCGGCCTGGTACAATTGCCAAAAAGTCAATTGTCATACACAAACCTCGGAAGGAGCGACTACAAAATAATATCCACAAAACTTTTACTGACCGCCACAACAATCAACACAGGACATAAAAATAATCTCTTATCTGACAAAGGAACACTGGCTTTTATCAAGCTGGAGAAGGAGTTGGTAATTGCTGAGACAGCTGTATCCCCTGACGAGAGGGAGGGGTCAGAGCTCCAATCTGCGATGGGGCCGACCAATCAGCTGCTTAGAATCCAGGAAACCATTTCCTGAAATACACACACATACAAACCCACAACAACACAGAAACTGGGGAACGTAACACTCATGGTCTGAGAGTCTTTAGGTGCCTTTTGGCAAACTCCAAGCGGGCTGTCATGTGCCTTTTACTGAGGAGTGGCTTCCGTCTGGCCACTCTACCATAAAGACCAGATTGTTGGAGTGCTGCAGAGAAGGTTGTCCTTCTGGAAGGTTCTCCCATCTCCACAGAGGAACTCTAGAGCTCTGTTAGAGTGACCATCGGGTTCTTGGTCACCTCCCTGACCAAGGCCCTTCTCCCCATGATTGCTCAGTTTGGCCGGGTGGCCAGCTCTAGGAAGAGTCTTGGTGGTTCCAATCTTCTTCTATTTAAGAATGATGGAGGCCAATGTGTTCTCGGGGACCTTCAATGCTGCAGAAATGGTTTGGTACCCTTCCCCAGATCTGTGCCTCGACACAATCCTGTCTCGGAGCTCTACGGACAATGCCTTCGACCTCATGGCTTGGTTTTCGCTCTGACATGCACTGTCAACTGTGTGACCTTATATAGACAGGTGTGTGCCTTTCCAAATCATGTCCAATCAATTGAATTTACGATAGTTGGACTCCAATCAAGTTGTAGAAACATCTCAAGCATGATCAATGGAAACAGTATGCACCTGAGCTCAATTTCGATTCTCAATACAAAGGGTCTGAAAGCTTATGTAAATAAGGCATTTCTGTTTTTAATTATTACTAAATGTGCAACATTTTCTAAAAACCTTATTATGGGGTATTGTGTGTAGATTGATGTGGACAAATAATAATTAGATAAATTTTAGAAAAGGCTGTAATGTAACAAAATGTGGAAAATGTCACTGTAATGACAAGCCAAGGGAACACCGTAATGACAAGCCAAGGGGACAATGTAATGACAAGCCAAGGGGACACCGTAATGACAAGCCAAAGGGACACTGTAATGACAAGCCAAGGGGACAATGTATTGACCAGCCAAGGCCTGTAAGAGGGACAGGAATGTCAGCTAACTTTCTATTGACACACAGCTATTGTCACACCTATGTTCTATATTCATAGACATGATGATACTGTATGTGACTGACTGAGTTTGAACCCCTGGGTTATCAGTGTGCCACAGTACTGTGTAAGCCTGCTGAGCTAAAGCCTAGGCATTAGCTTGAGAACACAGCTCAGACACAACACATAGAATACCTTACTTAATATTTTCAGGCACGTTCAGGACTTTGCAACCCTGTGTGCATTCTCTTTCTCTCAATTCAATTCCATTTCAATTTAAGGGCTTTATTGGCATGGGGAACATATGTTTACATATGTCTACTAGCTAGATTTGTCCTGTTTGTTGTGGCTCCCTCCTCTGCCTGATATGTACAACATCCCTTGTTTCTTTATGTCCTTCTAAACTCTCTATTCCTGAGAAGTGCTGGTATGTTAGTGGGAGCATTGGCCTGTTTACATTTACACACACTCCCCAAACAGAGGGAGAGAGGGAGGGGGAGAGAGAGGGAGAGGGAGGGAGAGAGAGGGATGGAGGAAGAGGGAGGGGGAGAGAGAGGGAGGGAGAGGGAGTGGGAGAGAGCGTCTGGAACAATATTGGTATAGGGCAACCCCACACAGTTTCAGCTGGAATTTCACCTAATCAAATAATTAGAAATTAGCAACTAATTAGAATTAGAGAAGCTCTCCCTTGAGAAGATATCCCCACCCCGAGCTGGTCAGACCAGACCTCTTCATTATATAACCCCACAGACGAGCAACCCCAAGCGGAAAGTCAACCTCACAGCACAGAGTACTACTCCCTCATTGAAATGAAGGATACATTTACCCAGCTGGATGTAAGGCAGGTGGAGCTGGAACAGCAGGTGATTACACTCCAGTCAGCACAGACCCAGACAACAGTCCAGCACAACAACACCCCCTTAACCAGACCCAGAGAGCTGGAGGTGGAGAGAGACATATCTGCACTCTGGACTGTGGTGAGACAACTTCAACAGGATCAAAATCAGTAGCAGGAGAAGAACAGAGCACTAGAGGAGAGGATCAGACTGCTGAAGGGGAAGGTGAGGGGGATGGCGTGTGACAGAGAACAACCCACTAGAGAGGTGGCCACCCCCACAGAGAAGACAGCAGAACAACCCACCTCAGCTCCCGACAAAAGTCTCGACACCACAGCAGAACAGTCCACTCCAGACACTGACCACGTCGACATCACAGCGGGACAGACAAATGAAGAACCCCAAGCCCAGGGGATCTCACCCCCTCTTAGCACCCCCCCTGTCAGCCACCCTGATAGCCCTCTTGACAAACTCCCCACACCCACTGAGGACATACACAAGACACAGATTGTACTCCTTATGGACTCAAATGGAAAATATATACAAGAAAAAAAAACTTTTTCCCAAACACAGTGTGTCTAAACTCTGGTGTCCAAACACCCAAAGCGCCCTAGACCTTCTGAGGACCAACTAGGTTCACCCAGCCACATAATAATACACACAAGCACAAACGACCTGAGAGCACAGCAGGAAAGGGTGGCCACAGCACTCAAGGGAGTGATTGAAAAAGAAGTGGTTATATCCACCCTGCTACCATACAGCGGGTAAACGCAAGTATTTCCTGTGGCTCTGCCTCAAAACCAAATGTTTTCCTGGCCCACCACTCCACCCTGGACTTGAACAGCCTTTATGACCAGGTCCACCTATACAAGGCAGCAGTGCCCACCTTCGCCCGGACCCTAAAGGACATCGCTCTCAAACGCAGCCCCAAAACTTCACACAGGAGCAACAGATCAATAGACACCCCGCCCAGACCAGCGAGACACTCTCCCAGGCCTTCGGGACTCCCCCGGACCTACACAGAGAACCCACGCCAAGAGGACCTACATCCAGACCACAACACTACCAGCCACATCCCCACCCCAACCAATCAACTCCCCCCCAAGTCAACCATGCCCACACCCCATTTAGGCCCTTTCAGATCGGACCTATGCCCCTCCTGCCCACCCCATGCACCCCACCCCCGCAAAGAGGGCCTCAACATGGCAGTCACACATACGCCCAGCCCGTGAGCGGGCAAAAAGGCCCAACCCCCACTCTTACACTAGCCAAAGCCAATGGCATGTACCAGATGCTCAGCAGGCTCTGCTCACACTTACTAGAAAAATGTCTTCCTGTGTGATTGTTATAGAAATTTTGTTCTCAATGTTCATAAACTGAACTTCAATTAAACAACTCCGTCTGTAACCCAGAATTTGTAAGATACTGGTTGAAATAAGACAGACAGGAGCCCAGTCTACAATGGTCAAAAGTAAATAGTTTAATTCACGGGAGAGCTCTGAGCTCTAAAAGGTGTACACAGTCTTTTATATGGTACAATGTTGAAATACAAAGATACAAAGGCCCCACCATTTTCCCCACCCTTTCCAAGAAATAGTGTCTTCCCACAGTACCCATTCATTCCTTATCACAATCTTTGCAACATAAGTCAAACTTGGGCGGTTCTTTAACTATCCCTCCTATCTTCAAGGACAGGAGCCTCTCGCATGTGTCTGGTAGAATCAAAGAATTCTTTGTTCTCCCAGATACTCCCTAAATGAAGTCATACCAGCCTGTTGCACTTCTTCTACACACAAAGTTAATATCTAGACACACACACATCAATTGGACTACCATCTGTCTTATAACCCTATCTCTATTGCATACATTTTCAGAATGGAATATTCTTAGATGTACAAACATTTAGTCATAACCATAAAATCTATAACAATCCACCCTATTGACAAAACTTTTACACACAATCACCCATCTATATTGATTAGAATTAATAATGACACCACACCAAACCAATACATGTATTTACATCTGATCCTCATCAATTACTGTTCTAGGCCTATATCCAATCATAACTCTTCTAGGTAGGATTTTCATTATGATCTTCATGAAAAGAAACAGCATAACATTTAAGATCTAATCTAAACATTGAAAATTGTCTCATCAAACATGGGTTCCTCATGAGTAAAGGAACTGGAGCCATCTAGAGGGTCATGAGGCATGTATTCATCATTCCCCTGGTCAGAGCTCAGAATTTGTCCGTATCCCACCATCTGTTGTGTCATTGATTTCTCCAGCATCCTGGAAATTAAACCTCTCACACACGGAATCACACAACACCCAATAGAACTAACACAGTCATACAGGTGATAGTTGCCCACAACACAGTAATCATTACATTTTTCCATTGTCAAAACATATTGTCAAACCAACTCGTCAGAGCTGGAGCTATGTTATTGGGGAAGAAGGTACAGCACATTATTCCCCCACCCTTCTGCAGACGCCACCCTTTCAGCCAATAACACATCTAGAGCCAACCTATTTTGCCAGGTCATGAGGGAGGTGGCGGATAATTGTTCAGAGATTCCCATCAC